>JACXGI010009019.1:0-31622 GCA_016801175.1 Esox masquinongy
CCCGTGTTGTCCCTGTCCTTGTCCATCTGGTCATGCTTCCGACCTGGACTAAGTTTAAATAGACTCTGGACTCAGCCCACATGCACTTATTAATTATTACAATTTGTACTCTTAATATGTTCACCCGGCACAGCCACAAGAGGACTGGTCACCCCTCTGAGCCTGGGTCCTCTCTAGGTTTCTTCCTAAATTTCGGCCTTCTTAGGGAGTTTTTCCTAGCCACTGAAATTCAACACTACTGTTGTTTGCTCCTTGGTGTTTTAAGGTCGGGTGTTTTGTAAAAGCACTTTGTGACAACTGCTGATGTAAAAAGGGCTTTATAAATAAATTTGATTTATTGATTGATTGATACAGTGACGACTAGCGTCATCGTGTCGTACACTCCCGGTTCCCGTCCCTTTATGAGCTCACTCCGGACTCATTCATTGTCTTGTCTCCCATAATCATGCGTACCAGGTCCCAATCATCCCATCAGTCAGTGTTTAAATGTTTCTCCTCTGCTCCCCCCAGTTGTCGGTTATTGTCGCTATATGTTACATGTCCCTGGTGAGTCCGTATGTGTATCGCTGTTATCCGTCAGCGCTTTTGATTTATGTCAGTGTATGTATTCATATTCGGTGTTCCTTTCATTAAAACGACCTATCGAATGCAAGCAAGACTGCGCCTGGTTCTTCCACCATCATGACAAAGCATCCCTACAGCATGACGCTGCCAACAGCATACTTCACTGTAGGGGTGTTGTGTTTTGAGGCATGGTCTGTGTTAAGCCCATGAAATATCTACGAGCCTCAAACTGACACGATGCCTTGGCCGCTCCAAAGGGAACGCTTAAGGGCGTCTTCGCCTAAAATTTCATTGATACTTTCAAGTCTCCACTACAAATTATTTAGAAATTGTATAGAAGTGTGTTCATTTGGCAGCATGTTCAGTTAAGTTTGATGTGTTAAACTTAACTCGTTCCTCTGGAGCGTGCTCCTGTCAGTAAATAGTTGATTTGCTATGTTCAATTCTTCCGTTACAACAAAACACTGTCACAAAAACATGTTCGTTTGGGTTTGAAGCCTTCAATGTATCATGTTCAGAGGAAGGGAGATCCGGGATTTTTTTTTTTTTTTCAAGTATAATTCATTATAATTTTAATACTTTTATTCAAAAGAGAAATAATGACTAAATCTGTTTTGAAATGATTCCGAAAAATCAGGTTTAGAAACAGAACATGTATTTAGAAGTTAATTTGCTATAAATTAAAATAAAAAAAAGACAAATGTTTCCCTGCTTATTGTTATGACCATTGTAAAACCAATATAAACCTGTCCAAATGACATAATGGTTAGTGCATCTGTCTTTAGATCCAAATGTGGTAGGTTCACAATTCTGTCACGCCATATTTTTTTCTTCTTTGTGTGGTGCATGTCCATGTATATAAAAGGGTACCGTCATAAAATGATTCCCTTAAATATATTTTGACATTCATATGACAGAGCTGATACATAGAGTTGTGTGACAGCTGTAAAAGGACGGTGTGGATAAAGTTAGAAGAAAAAAATTGAAAAGTCAGAGTGGGAAACTGAACCGGAGTCAAAACCTTAAGTTTGCATCATAGTCAGGAATGTTGTCAGGAAAGGAATACCAGAATCTGATGGTTTCAGTGACAATCCTGTATAGTGTCCAAATACAACATTTACCTTTGCCATTCGATTTTTTGCCAAAATACAATGAGGGCGACAGAATGTTAATTAATGGAACTAAAGTGTATTCTCGTGAATCCCAAACAAGCCCAGCTGCCCTATGCACCTTATTTGAGTGCCCTTCGTAGTCATTTATGTTAATCTATCTCTGAAGTGGCAGCTGTGTTGATTCAGATTTCAGATTTGTTTGCCAGGAAATGGTGGAGGATGATTTCGGATCAAACTTTGGTTGTCCAACAGAGGGTAATTTGAGATCAAACTTCGGTTGTCCTACAGGGAAGAAATTTCAGCAAAACATGACAGCAACCTGGGTTACTGGTTATCGCTGAGCATAATCATGACATTGTTGAAATAGTTCACTCCTTACCAATTTAAAAAAAAAAAAATGGCAAGGCACAGTATCTACAGCTGCATGTTCTTCCCTTAATTATATCTGTAAATGTACTACTCCTGTTCAAATCCTTACCATTAAACTCTAGACAAACAATTCCTATTTTTCATGTTCCTTTATCACATCACGGCTGTCTTTGTAAGCCTGTCTTTTGGCAATACCATTTTGTATTCTTTGTTGGCTCCGGTCTCTACAGTATCTCTACCCTACATTCAATCACATTCAGCACATTTAAATTGGCTGCCACACCTTTGATACAGTAAAAAATAGAATTTAAATTTACTGTAATGTAGTCCTGGACATCCATGAATATGCTATTACTGGTAAGAGCATAAAGATGAGCGCTGGTGCACTTCACCATGATTTGGATGGAGAATTCAATAATGTGTTTGAGGTTTCCTTAATTTCTGTGTAGGTGTTAATACCACAGTTAAACTCTAAACCTGCCTAAACCTCTTACCGATTCTGGGGGAAATCTCTTATGGGCCCTGTGTCGTATCCCTGCTACAGACCCTTGTGAAGAACGTAATGTGATGCTTCAGAGAAACAATTCATTTGCTTCCATAGCAATATACCATGTGCCACAGATGAGAAAGCAAGGAGTGTTTGAAGAACGTTCCAACTAACTGCAGTTTGGATTTGATACAGTTATGCTGTGAAGTAGTCATCTTGTTTTGATTTATCTTAAAGAGCAGCTGAACTGGCAAACCATACCACTAGTCTCATAATGCCTGAGTGTGTCACAGAGTAGATGAAGGTTGCTTTTGGATTACAATTCATGCTCTCTTTTGCCAAACTCCACTTGGAAATCAGTCCTGAGAAAAACCTTTGGTCTCCAGCCCAGTGGACATGTTGTCAAGTCTGCATACAGGATTCATACAGACATGACAAAATCGAATTTGAGGACTTTTAAGCACCATTTTCTTATTTTCAAGGATTTCCCCTGAACCAAGTATTATCACTGTATATTGTCTAAGTATACTGTATGCTCTCACGAATCACATAGCCATGAGCATGTAATGTTCAGTTAAAGGTGTGAATATACACAATTTGTGGGAGACAACTCGTTGGTATTAGAAAAATGGTAATTAACTACTGTCTGGTTAAAATATTCTCCGCACCACATTCCTGCTGGTATTTGTTGAGATACGCTAGTTGAGGCGTTACACTTGCCATGAGGATGGTGACTTTTTCTGACTTTGCAAATATTTGACATAATTTTATGATGTGTGCAATTGATTATTTAAAAAAAATGGTACCGAATTAGAATCAAAGTATAATTTTTTGTTAAATCTTTAATTCACACTCATGTATTGAAGTTATAATTTCTTTTATTTGTTTTGCTTCACCCATAAAAGGATCCATTCATTTAAAGTTGATAAGGATAGTCAAATTCAATGTTTCAAAAGCTACAGATGATTTTATCAGGTTTAGAATGAAAAGAATGTCGTCACAGCCATGATAACAGTGGTAACCACTCAATGGAATACTGAAGCACAAACTTACATTTCTGAGATTATTTATGGCCGGACAAACCATAATTAATGCTTCAAGATGTCCCAACAATAAACTACACGACCATCTCAGGTTTTTGAGGTCTGTACAGAAACACTTAGCTATTTCCACTTTTACAAACATAAATGGAGCTCATTTCTAAATCTGTACGCTGCGAGTCCGTGTAGCCACACCTTCAAAATTCCACAGAGCCTAGTTATCAAGGGGTAGTAGTGTTGACACCATTTTCTAGCGCTATACCATTTAATCTGTCTTTCAGCATGTGTAGCCATGCAGCCTAGAGAGGATAAGAGATGACATGCCTGCTCCAAAACTTACCATGGCTGGTAGCTAGTCCAATCCCTGCCGTATATTGCTTGTGCACGCAACACGACACCCAAATAAATCTCAACTTTGGCCAATAGACTGGATTATGTCAACATTAAGAGTAAGTGGAAAATGATGTCTAACATGCTAAAAAATATCCTATTTACATATATCCCTATATACTAAATATCCCTATATGTTAGCATTTTGCAATTGTCAGTGCTATAGGGATCTGTAACCCTAGTAGTAGTGATTACTTATCGATGTCCTGTGGTTCAATGACGGAAACAGACAGTGTATTTTCCAACTCAGCCCTCGCATTTTTGTGTATCCTTGCAATGATGGTGTGTGTGATAGTAACTTGTGTTGAGTCATTCAATGCATTCAGAATGATTTCTTCCACAAAGTTAATTGGCCTGCAAGCTACAGCTATCCACTTTGATATTGCGTGTCTGCTTGTTGACTTGTCCGTTTTCCTCCTGCTCACAAACGTTAAAAGAGTAGGCTGCTGCTGTACCGCACTGCTAGCCCTCTCACTGTGGTACACACCATCAGCTTTGTGTTTTGCTTGTGACTGATACTTCACATGTACCAAACTATCTCAATGTAGTTTGATGATACGGTACACAAATTCTCCATTACACAGTAGCAGTGCTGGCCCTAGCCTTTTGGGGGCCCTAAGCAAAATTTGATTTGGGGCGCCCCCTCTCCCCTAACGGTCCGGGGCTCACTAGCAGTCTGGGGCCCCCTAGCGGTCAGGGGTCCTAAACAACCGCTTATGTCACTTATGTCTAGGGCCAGCCCTGCACAGTAGATGCAAATAACAATTCCTTTCACTACAGAGCTCAAAGTTAAAAAAATTTGCCACTGGCCCAGTGCAATTACTCAATGGGTATCTGCATTTAAATTCCTGGCCACCTTTGTCAAGGGCCCGGAAGACGGATTTTCAGCCACCCGCTTGGCTATCATGCAGACCAAGTACCCTTAATATTGGCATGGCTGGTCAGGGACTGTTTGCAAACATTGTCAGTGTCTTTGTAAAAAGACCTGCATTTGTCCGCTCTAGCCTGGAAGTTACGACAGACGACACAGTGCATTTGGGTTCCATCAAAGTCGAAACAGGTAAATATTTTTTCCCACTGAGGTAAAAATGTGTGCTTTCATTTAAGTTTGTAGTTATCCTTCGCTGCCATCTTCTTCACTTGAGTGACTCACGTGCATTTTTAAATGTTTTATTGAAAAACAATACCTGATAGCCACGTGTCACATCACTACTCAATTCTTGACTGGCCAATTGTGCGTGCAAAGAGCTGCAAGGTAGTTATTTGTGTGTGTGCCAGATTGCAAAACAACTGGAGGATGTCGAGTTAATGCGATTATTATTTGTGTCAATCTCAAATGTTTTTGCAATGGTCCAATCAGGACAGTGAGTTGCTAGTTTTATTAGTCCAAACTTCCTTTTTACTGGCACCAGGCCATCATTATTGTGGAGCCCTGCACTATCTTTGAGCGTTTTGTAATAAAACTAGTAGTTTAAAAGCTCCTTTACAGCTTTTTCATCATTGAAGCTAAAATAAGTAGCAAAGCTATCTTAAGCATAGCAGTAATAATAATTTAAAGTTGTACTGTATGTGCACTATGGATGGTTCTCAGGCTCAAAAAATAAAAATGAATTATCTGTGATAAAGAAGTACAGCGTTAAGCATTTTAAATGATTCATACAATTTTGGAAACCCTATACCATTTTCAATCATAGAGATCTGGCACATCACAGGGATCTGGCATTTTAAATGCTGACACAAAACCTTCCCTGGAGTTTTGAAGCGCCTAAGTTTCAGCATTTCCTTGGTCTGTGAAGAAATGCTGTGTCTGAAGCAGGACTAACATCCATCACTAGGCAAGCTGTCTGGTTAAAACAAAAGGTTTCTTTGATGGTCTCAGGGTAGAAAAATTCAGGCAGATCAGCTAGCTATTGGCCAGGCCTTCAGAATCTAGACAGAAGATATCTGCTATTTGACGGTAATAGGGCAGCATTTAGAGAGTAATGTCAATCAATCACAATTTGATTTGTGTGTATACGATGCCTGTCTTTTTAGACCCTAAATGTCACCTTCTTTGATGTATCTATGACTGTCGTGGCTATTGGTTTTAGTTATGGTATTATGCTAACATAGTCTGGTGAGTGTGTAATGTGGGTGTTGTGGTTGGTCACATTATTTTATGCAAGTAATAGACAACTGATGTCTTTCCGTGAGCGGATACACAAAGTTCAGGTTAGAGTATGTGAGCAAAGCTTCTGTATGCTATCAGCTTTTTTCAGTTTGCATTAGGCTCAAAATCAAAGCAAATAAGGTTGCAACTGATCTCAATACTGAGCACAATACATGACAACCATGGAAGTACAAAAATATTACAGCCAAGCTTTTAGACAGAGATTTTCTATCAAATACTTCAATACTAAACCTGTGGAGAGGCTAAAGGTCTATATTATTCTTACTAAACCATGTGTATGCAGTTACTTAAGAATTAATGAATGCTGAATTACTAATGAATGCTGAAGGCAAAAACTGTCAAGCACCAAGGTTAGACCTGAGGATGTTAAAAGATTGTCTGACATGTTGTCTTGCTCTACTATGGTCCCAAAAGTACGAGATAATTTGAAAATGCATCCACTGATTACTCTGGATGAGTGTCTGCAAAATTACTAAAAATGTATGTTGAGTCACACCAAGGGCTCTATTTTAATAAACCAAATGCATTTGGAAATATTAGGGAACATGCTAATGCTATTGACTTGAGGGCATTTCAGGTCTATATATGATGTTTTTTATTTGGCACGTACTGTACGTTCTGTGTTTTTGGATGAACAAATACATTGTAGGTTCTGAGTATGGACATGCCAAGAATAGTTAATAAGCATGATTATGTTTATCATAAAAAAATTAAGACTAAGCAAATAATTTGAATCAAATTCAAAACAAGTTGCTTTAAATAAGCTGTATAAATACACTTACAAAACTGGATGTTTGCTGAGCAGCATTCCAAGCTGTGTTGCATTTGCTATCAGTTACACACATGGCTGCTAACAGTTCCATCTAAAAGAGATTTCTTTGCCCTGCTAAGAATTTAATCATGTTCACGTTGCTGTCAGAATCACTTACTGCATTTATCTACTTGCAAGTTTTTTCCTGTTGTTCCTTGCCCCGCATTAAAATTGGTACTGTGTGGGTAAATTTAGGCCTAGGGGTAAGCCTGTCTGAACTTGGACGATTAGTTACAGTTTTGATATGCAGTTTTAACTGGCTATAGGCAACCATGAGTTAACAGTGTGCACTATGCAGACAAGACAATATTTTTATCTGAGCAAGACAAAATACGACTCTATGTTGTTATTATCATGGATAAATGGCCAGTTCCAGGCATAAGTGGTTGCTTAGGGACCCTAAATAAATTGTATACTGTAGCAGCTGTCATTTATTTCAAATAAGGCATTACTTAACAATTGACGGCTGATGGCAACATTGAACACTGATGGCTGCAGTGTAGCTTCTGTGTAATGTTAGCTATCTATTTTCAGGTTGTAAAATTGTGTTAAAGAAAGTTTCGGTTTATTTCAGCAGCTGAACAATATATATGAATATTGAATATTGGTCACCATCTAGATGTTATAGTGACATTTCCCATAATGGATATCAATTTGCCGGTTTGAATGACTGTGGCACCCTGCTGTTGTCTTCTGGGCTTGCATAGAGGGTCGGCTATCCATTGGATATGCAAAGACATTGCTGGGAGTTGCTGCTAGTAGTAACATAGCCAACTTCTTTTGGGATGTAGTTAGCCAAAGTGTGTCAAACAAAGTTGTTTATTTCAGTGGGTGAATGGTATATCTTTGAATATTGGTAACCATCTGGATGTTAGAGTGACATGCTAATGAGCTAATGCCTAGATGCCCTTAATGTATAACTAAACACTGGTTTGAATGACTAAAGCACTGCGCTGTTGTCTACTGAGTTACTTACCATTGTGTATGCAAAGACATTTGCCAGGTACTTGACCAGTGTGGCTAACGTCTTACCTGCCTGCTACAGAACTGCTGTCGAAGTACTGTGGGGAAATGGTTAACATTACAGTAATGTAGCCATAGCCTCATAGACAATTCTAGTCAACCTTGCCAAATAGGTACATATTGCTAACTCACCATTAAATCAAGATACCTTTTGGTCAGTACTCAGAGGACTGGTTCTTGGACAATTGAGTATGCTTACACTATTTTCAATAGGATGTAGACATGCCAAAAAGTCTGTTTTCTTCAGGAATGTGTTTAAGCAGAGTTGTTGTAAGGGCTTCATTGACAACATTTTGTAAATACAACACACTTCTTCCAAAGCAGAATAAAACATTTGCTCCATGTTTGCTTCTTTTCTGCAATGCGGCAAATTAGCATAGGAAATCACTTTCTATCTAGCTCAAAAGCAGTGTTCCACCACACAAACCACACTTTCAACGAGTGGGTTGAGGGAAGTTTCAAGAAACTGAACATTCAATAGAAAGCTTAGTGCATGGAGCCAGCACTACATTAAAACAATTTTTTGAATACAATCATTTCCAGATGTTATCTAGGAAAGGTGTATGAAATAATGATTGAAGCATGCTAATCAAGCTAAAGTGAAATGTCAATGTTAGCTCATTTAAAAATGATATATATGAAGGCTAGTTTACCTTTGTAGGAACTGGATTTTGACCCATTTTAGATTAATTTCAAATAGTCAATGAATTAATGTAACAAGTTAATATATAAAGAGGGTATTACAATTACAGTACAAGTATCAAAAATAAAAGTTCTCCAGAGATTTGAGATGTTGCAAGAGCAAAGTTGCATGCAGAGATGAATACAAGGCAAGAGATAGCATTCCCAAACACCACTCTGGTTAATATACCAAAACTAAAGTTGTAGGGGTTGGTTAACTAACCTAGGGATAACAAGACTAGTCTTGAAGAATAGACCCGTTATCAATTAGGGACACATTCAGATCTGTTCCTGGGGCCATTCATATGACAGTGGTGTTATCTTGAGGTTCAAGCAAGCTAGGCAATTAAAAGCAAACCTTTCGGTCCCTCATTCACACCTTACAGTAATATCTGTTAACCATTAACATTCCAATGATAGGACAGAAATTAAGTACATATATATAGATTTCTATACAAAATAATGAATAAGAATTTAATTTGTATATAAACATAGAATAGAAATTTTTCTGTTCCTTTACCTATTTCATTGGACTGGCTTCACACCTGCCGATGGGTTTTCAGAGATTTGACTTCAAATGGCATCAGTCCATTGGGATTTCAATACAAACACCTGTAACATACAATCTATCTAGTGCCTTTGCCAAGCCGTTTCAGACCTGTTTTCAGCAAAAAAAATATAATGAGCAGAAAATAACAGAACAAATCGATCCAACAGCCATAACCCATCTTCTATTGTGAAAATAGCAAACTCAAAATTTTGTTTCTGAAGCAAACGTTATCCATCATACAACTCCAATAGTTTAGTCTTAATCATGCAAATTGTATGCTAATGTATGTATTTTTTATATTAAATATTATATTTAATAATTTATATCAAAATGCATTTGTTTATTTCAAATTAAATATTGAGTAATCAAAATCAAAAATGTGAATTCTTGTCATCCAGTAATTGTCATCCAGTATTTAATGATTTACTGTGGTATACATAGCATATGAGGTGACATGCAAAACTCCCTTAGTTATCTATCAACATAGAGAAGGTCAGTGAACACACAAATGAAATGAGACAAACAGGTGTTGACATTCATGAGCTAGGCAATGCCTACAAAAAATAGCTTCATGCCTGAAAATACCCATCTCAACATTAAGACATGACCTCCATGCCAACAAGATCAAATAGTGTAGATCATTATTATCAGGCGTGTAGCTATTTTTTGATAACCATTGTCACACATTTAAGAATGTGTCAATTATAAGGGGAGGTAACAGGAATGTATCACACATTTATTAACGTGTCAATAATGAAGGAGCTACAAAAAAATGTATTAAGCTACATAAAAAAATATGTAGCTTAATACAACCCTGTTTCCAAAACAATTGGGACGCTGTGCAAAATCCAAATAAAAACAGAATGCAATTATGTTCAAATCATTTATCCCTATATTTAATTGAAAATAGTACAAAGACAACAAATCAAATGTTGAAACTGAGAAATGTTATTGTTTTTGGAAAAATACATACCCATTTTGAATGTGAGGCCAGCAACAAGTTCAAAAAAGTTGGGGCAGGGGCATGTTTACCACTGTGTTGCATCCTCTTCTTTTACCAATACTCAGTAAGTGTTTGGGAACTGAGGAGACCAATTGCTGTAGTTTTGAAAGTGAAATGTTTTCCCATTCTTGCTTGATATGGGATTGCAGCTGCCCAACAGTTTGGAGTCTCCTTTGTCGTATATTTTGTTTCAGAACACGCCAAATGTTTTCAGTGGGTGAAAGGTCTGGACTGCAGGCAGGCCAGTTTAGCACCCAGACTCTTTTACTACAGAGCCATGCTGTTGTAATACGTACAGAATGTGGTTTGGCATTGTCTTGCTGAAATAAGCAAGGCCTTCCCTGAAAAAGGCGTCATCTGGATGGCAGCATATGTTGCTCCAAAACCTGTACATATTGTTCAGCATTAATGGTGAAAAAGAACTTTTCTCAGTTTCAACAATTGATATATACATATATATATATATATATATATATATACATATATATATATATATATATATATATATATACATATATATATATATATGTTTGATATTTTCTATTGAATACAGGGTTTAAATGATTTGCATATAATTGCATTTTGTTTTTCTTTACATTTTATACAGCATGCCAACTTTTGGAAATGGGATTGTAGATGCCTTTGGGAAATCAGGCTCTGTAGGCTAAGGTAATGCACAGTTAAAGAAATTTCAGGGTTACAAGCCTGCATATGACACTGGTTTGGTACCCTAACAATGTTATGGCTGCTTTCTCTGCAAAACACTGTCCTCTTGCTATATATACACATGAACACTACACCCTCTCTGTCACTGTTCCAGTGTATCTATTTATCCTGTCTTCTCACTGTCATGGTTTTAGTGTATCTGTACGTCCAAGATGACGTTTTGATTAAGCTGGCATTCACTGCCATTTTACATCATCAGTAGAACCCACATTTCTATGACGATGTACTTACCTTATGTACACATTGTTTTCACTTACTGTATTATTACATATTCAGTTCTTTTTAAAAAATATATATATTTTCTTTTTTTTACTTAATATAATTTTAAGGAAGCATTTTTGGCAGTGAGTGATTAAAACACACTAAATGCAGTGGTGAACTGTGACTATTGGAGCTAGGCCCTCAGTTGCGGAAAAAGATCTGACGTCATACATATTGATAGAGAACACGGTTGCCTGTGTTGTCTATACAGAACATGACTTCAGACCTTTCTTTTGCAGAACTAATGTATGTAGGAGAAGCAATTCTTTGATGACAGAGTCCAATGGTCAGCAAACGTACGTAACGGTTGGAAATATAGCAGGAACCACGTTAGAAGAGAATATCGTAGTTATTCTCTTGAGTGACAAAACAGTCACTCAAATAGTGGCAGAATAAATTCAACCAAGCAACACCTGACATTCTTTCAAGACCACAGAATAACTACGATATTAGAAGAGAATATCGTAGTTGTTCTCTTGAGTGGCAAAACAGTCACTCAAATAGTGGCAGAATAAATTCAACCTCACAGCTACTGACATTGTTTCAAGACCACAGACAGTAAATGATGTCGGAAAGAAAATTGTTGCGCTGTATTCAATGTTCTCCAGCATGCAACAATAAAAAATGCATCACTTTACAAAATGTAATCTACCCAGTACTTCCAATTGCAATGTCATTACCTTTGTTTTTACCACATAACCAGTGATCTAAAGTTTAAATAATATTTTACACACTGAACATCGGATTCAAAATGATGAACGAGATAGCAACAAAAAGCAAGCTGTAGATGAAAACAAAAAGTGCACTCACCAATACAATTATCATTTAAAAACAAAGTCCATTCGCCAGTCCTTCTTTATGAAATGGGCAATGACAGGTTCATATAGCTACTCTTTTGAATTTAAATCCTAAAGAAGTTATTTTCTGATTGAGATCAAAGCCAGGGCTGACAGTTGGGCCATCACCATCATTACATACACTCACTGCAAAAGGCTAGCCAGCTAGCTAGGCTCAAGTGTGAAAAACAAGATAAGGGTCGCTATTGGCTCTAAATTAGTGACGTGTACTTAGGCCTTCTAGAGGGTTTTGAGGCATCATACAATTGTCCCACCTATTACAAGACAATTTGTGATTGGTTGACTCTACTGTCAATGTCAATGAGGTTGGCTGGTGCCTTCTGTTCAAAGCCTGATGGCCTAGACAATGAGCGTTGAGCCCAGCTAGATTATATTTACCAATAGACTAGCAAGAAAAATTCTGATTAGATATTTTTTTCTCTTGGATATTAACCCTTCTTTGTTTCATTACAATTAAGAAAAAAAAGATTAAATCAATGAAAACAAAATTCCAAGTTATAAAAGATATGTTTGTAAATATTTACAGATATATCTATCCTTAGGCCCTCTCTGAGGGCGTAGAGGGCCCTGAAGGTTCCCCACTGACTAAATGTGATGTATAGCAGATGATTTAAGGAGAGGAATTTGTGCAGCAGGACAAAGCGGCTCTTTTACTCATGCATGCTCTTCATCTGCCTCATCTGCCAATGGTTTGAGCATGAGCAGAACAGACAACTTCAGCAGAGGACTGTAGAGGCCCTGTTGATTACAAACCTGCCACAAGAGGAAGTATAGAGAGCATGGGGGTGATCACAGGGATGGGAAGAGATGAGAACAAGCAAGAAATCAATGCTTTATCTGTGTTCCCATGCTTTAAATCCCTTTTGGCAGAACATCAAGATAATTGCAGCAAGCGCTTTTTTAGTGCCATAGCAATTGATTGGATTATTCAATTAATTAATGTATTTCTCATTGCAATCACAAACCTAATCCCACATACATTGCTTATCTATCTTCAAAGTGGGTTGTTTGTGGTAAGAGGGAAAAAAACTGCACGGAGGTCCTTCCTCAGATTCCTCACAGGTCTTATTTCTCACCCGGCAGATTGGGGCAATGCAATTTCTCCATTCTGTCGACATCTCCCTACTCTAATATTGACGTCTTAGATGGATATGTGGATATGTATAGAATTCCTGCAGTCCAGGTTAGTTGGTGTAATTAACCAAATTAGCTATTGACTATGGCCCTTACAAGATGGTTTTTGTATTTGTTTAAGTGGGGAAAAAATAAAAAATGAAATATAAGTTGGTAATGAAAGATGATTCAGCATATATGGTGCCTTGCAAAAATATACAAACCCCTGACCAATTCTCTAATTTGATGTAATTATAAATGGTACATTGAAATTTTGTTCAGTTCGATATTTTATTTTGAAACAAGGACACAAAATACCAATAACTGTAAGATGAAACTGTTTTCATTTTGGGAAAAAACTTAATTGCTTGCATAAATATTCAATTAATATTCTACATCAAGGATAATAGCCTTGTGGTCAGGTTCGTTGGGTCAAGAATGTAAACATTACTAGATCATATCACTGAGCCGACAAGTTGGAAAAAGCTGCTGTTCTGCCTTTGAGCAAGCAGTTGACCTTAATTTCACACTGGTGACCCAACGTTTTAGCTACACCCTTTTCTTTTTCTCTTCGAGATGTCCAATTTGTGATTTCATTTTTGGGTTTGCCACAGGTGGACTCCAAACAAGTTGTAGAGACATCTAAGAAGGGGAAAACACTCCTGTATAACCACTAATAGCTGAAAAATATGTAATTGTATTTTTAATTCGGCCTTTCATAACAGCTTACCTGCGTCACTGCTCTGTTTCTACCCCCCGCTTTTAGTGTCCCTCTGGGGCTCTTTCGCCCACCCACACATTCTCTCTATGGCCCCTCTTCCGCCCCTGCACTCTTTCACTCTCCATCTCTGTTTCTCTCTATCCGTCAGAGGTACCATATGCTCAGCTCATTGTTCCACTCCTAGCAGGACATTGGCTATATATCCTTGGCTGCCACAGAGCAATGTCTTCCCCTCAACAAGAATGACATTCTTACTTAAAAATTCAGTGTTCAGATACATATTGCACATTTAAGACATTTAGCTCTGGTGGCAGCTGCCACTGAGAGAAGAAAATGTTAAATGGAAATATGATGAACCCCATTATATGATTAACTAATTTGAAATGGTTAGGAAATATGTAAATGATCCCACTGTTTGAAGCTGTAGTGTATAGATTTTTGAGGGATCATAAAGTTGCACAATATTTCTACTGTTGATTTACCACTGGGATTCACTATAAGCAAAACCCTTATAATGCAATCCAATGGACTGCAAGGGTACTACTGTGTTGCTCCCTTTTCTCAGTGTTTTGGAATCTGTTCAAGAGGATGACTTGTCTGTTTGTATCCCTGCCAGTGAATTGTCTGCTTATATAGTAGCTGCTTGGCTGTCCTGGCCCCGGGGGCTTGTGGTCTGCATGAGTCCGGTAAGCCTCCACTAGCGCTGCACTGTCCACTGGGGCCTGTGTTCCTGACAACCTGTCAACTGCTCTGCTTTCCTGTGGCCAGTGAACACAGAGGAACAATTCTCCCTTATTCTCCAGGCCACCATGGTATCTAAGGCCACTGGGGGAATGCCTTCTATGGAAGCAGCAATATTTATCTCATCAACCGGTGCTATTGTATTCATGGCATCATTCAGAGGTCTGATGATTGCTGCTGTACATCATATGTCTTGTTTAGAGGGATTTGGATGTCAACATGGAGGTCTGTGAACCTCAGTTGAAGCTGTGTAACGATGCTTTCCTGGACCTCCACAAATGTTTCACCTGAAGAATCATGAGACCAGCCAGCCAACCCACCAAAGATTTGGATTTAACTGCTCCTCTTCAATTTGTTTATATCCAGTACGTAATTAAGGTCTTGGTTCATCACAACAACTCACACTAGACATATGGGATAGACAATGTCAAGATGTTTCTTCATGAAGCACCTCCAATGTCGTTTTGGTTCTAATTAAACTGCCCGGGAAACCAGGAAGCCTGGATTGGAATCCTTAAGGGTTGGAACAAAGGCACTCTTTGGACTTCTACTTGGATTAAGCTCGCAGTTTGGCGTATAAACTGGTCTCAGTGGGCATTTGGAGGACACCAGCATAAAGTAGCCTGTTCTTTACCAATAAATCTTGGTTTAAACTGCAATTTAAACCAAGATTTGTAAAGTAATTTTTCAGTCTGATATGTGTAATGCATTTTTCATTCTCAGTATGCTACCAACAACAGAATACTATGCACCCTGTCTCCCTGACCAGGTTTACAAAGCAGTAACATCCAGCCAATTTAGCTCATTAATAATTTGTGCAAAAGATTTAAGTAAGAAGAAATTTGTTTATCTTCCCACATGGGTTGGCATGTCCTGTGTTTAGTTGACTAGTCTTTAATAACTCCACAGACTCAGTCCCCCCAAAGTTTACTTTAGTGAACGTTGGTATATTCATTTTCTTCCAGCTAACACTGACTTTGCTGATAGCTACTTGATTTGGTAGGGTGTAATTACTATCACTGGTTTGTGTGGATGTCCCACCTAGACATTTAAAAACAATATACTGACTGTAATTAACTCTGGACAAAAACATCTGTGTAATGACTAAAATTTAAAAATGTACCTTTTAAATCCAAAATAAATAATTGATATATATCAATAAATACATTGCACTAACAATGTATACCAAAGCAGTAGACACACAAACACACGTTGCTGCTGCTATTTATTGATTATGTACTGGTAAATCACCAAGTTATTGTTGTTTGTATTGTTATTTTAATTGCATTAATGTTTCAAAGTTAAAATTATTTTGGGTGTTTTGTTGAATTGGGTTGCCTTAATCAGTGAATGTGGTTGGAATTTAGCTCAAATATCCATGTGTCTAAATGCTATTTTCTGGGGATTTGGGTTTGGATCATGTAAATTAATTCCCTTCATGATATATATTTGCTTTATTACTGTAAAGATCTATCACCAAATTAACATAATGTAGTGTTTAGATCAGCAGCAAACATGGGGTCATTATTTAAAACTAAGAAGAAAAATAGAATAGGTAAACATAACCTAATAAATCACAAAATACAAATATATTCAAAAAGGGTCTCTTTGACTATATGTAATCTGAAGCCTGCTGAAGCATTACTCAAAATTCCAGAAAGTAAGATGAGCTAGACTTCTCAAATGGTCTCACCCACTTACCCATCTGACAGTGCATCACTCTTCATTTATCAGAGTAAAGCAAGGAACACCATAATAATTGCTTTATTATGTATTTGGAACTCTAATGATTGTGCCAAACATCTCAAAGTGATGCCTGTAAAATAAGATAATGCTCTTTATATTTAAACATAAGGAAATCTGTTTTAAATTTCATGTTACCTAACCTGTAAAGCATTTGGAAATGGAGCGTGCTTGTTCCCTCATCTCAGTGTTCCCAGTTCTCTAAGTTCCCTCAGTTACTTTCTCAAGGTCCCATGTGCCCTTTTACTTTTTAAATTATATATATACATAATTTACATCTTTACAACTTTACATCTTCAATGCGAGCAGTTCACTTCATGGTTTATATGTTCAAATATGTATAGAGGTAATCCATGATTCTTATCCAAATCCAGATATAAAGTATAACTTACATTAATCCTAGCCCTGATACCTGGTCATTTTTAGCTCAAATAAAAATACAGCTGACACAACAATGAATTAAATTAGCGACTGGTATATACAACTTACCATATCATGGGTGAACTGATAAACAGTCAAAATCATTGTGTAAAAAGTCTTTCAAGAAGTTACATCAAACACACAGGTGGCTAAAGTTTTGGGGCGCTGCCACGTTTGTTCATCCGTATCAACCAAAGATAAAGGTGATAAAATGGGTCACTCAGAGACAGCATGGCCATTTCCATTTGCCTGTCTTTTGGACAGATTTGTTTCAGATCTTTAGATAAACCTTACGACGCCCAGGGTCCAACGTAAAGTAAAAAAACATGGATGCTCAAAAACAGTAGTTAGTTAAAATGTCTCAACATAAACATCAAAAAAGGAGGTTTCACTTATCGTACTTGTCCATTTCTTAGTATGAAAGAACCTTATTTTTTATGCTGTTACAAGGTTTTGAAAACTTGTAACAGCGTAAATAAATTATTTTATTGATACTGTAACCCACTCCTGGGTAAGTACACCTTCGCTCTAGGTTCGTGAGGAGGGGAGTTCAAGTGCAATGAGCAGACACACTAGGGTTAAAGTTACTTAGACTTTAGTAACAAATTGTATAATTGAACCAGATGTAAATACATCTACACATGTATAAATAAAATGGGCCCTTTGAAAATAAAATAAATTGTCCTTTAAGTTGACTTATTGTGTTTCCTTGGATTCAAATGAAAGTTCCTTTTCCAATCCTTGCGTTAAGTGTAAAGTCAGTTAGTCAAGTCAATAGTCAGTATGTGGATATCCGAAGAGTGATGATCAGTGGAGTGACTGGTACAATCCTACCACAAAGCAGATAGGGCATCTGGCTCCTTCAGTGGACAGGATTCAGTGACAGAAATCAACTGGGTTGGCTCGCCATCTATTGAGATCGATGAATCTTCTTCCAGGACTTTCAAATCCAACCAAAAACTTGACCGAGACAGGGTTGCAGCAAAACTTGATGAATTCGGCACCCGTCTTCATCAAGTACCATTCAAACGTTTACAGTCCTTTTATTAATAAAAACTTAAGTGTCTTCATTAACTTATTCATCACTTTTCAAGGTTTAGTCACTCCAGAAAACAACTAAATATGGCACGTGCAAAAAAAAAAAAAGATCATCTTCCTTCTCTCTCGTCTGTTTTCCAGCAACGGATGCAGCTAACGTGCATCGTGAAGTTTCACAATAAAAGTACCTAATCATAACTTAAGGCGGAAAAGTATCTCTTTATCAAAATTATGTTTTCAACAATGACAACTTAATTCCTATGAACTTTATTATCAAAATTATGATCTAACTTAATTTTTTTTAACTTATTTTCTTAATGTATTTATCACCTGGGTTACAATACATTTTAAGCGTGCCAGTACCTTTTGCATACCGTTTTTAACAAAAGCATAACATTTTTGACGGTCCCTCAATAATTATTCAGTATACCGTTTAACCGTACTTTTGGTAATAATTTACAAATAACATTTTAACCATTCAAAATCAGAAATTAGCAACAAAGCTAGTAAGCAGCATGGTGATTCTGTATGGAGGACTAAATGTGACGTAATATGAAATAAATAAATAAATATATAAATAATTAAATACTTAAGCACTTAAATAATTAAATACACACTGAATTGGCATTGTGTACACTTATGCATCATCCAAAGGAAACAGACATTTCATTTGGGTGGTGTGAAGTTGTGCATTGTTCAAATGAGGGACCTTACCAATTTGATAGAGCTATCCACATTGGACTGTGTGTTTTATGCTTGGAACACTGTGATTGGACACTTGAGAACAAACAATCAGTTGAGATCTGTCAATCAAATTGCACACGAACGAGATTCAGTGTTGCCTTGTCCATTACTGACTCAAAATTGGGCCGTTTTGAAAACTAACCAGATAATATATATTGTAAGCATGTAGCCTGTTTTCAGTCACTTTCATCGCGGCAAGCACATGAGCAGGTGAAGGACCAGAGAAGTGGGTGTGTCTAGGTTGTGCCAGGCTGCCAGCACCATTCTATAGCTCAATAGCTTAATAAGCCTTTTCTTAGAGACGTTTGAAAATGTCCAGAAAAATAAAACATTTACCACAGCATTTTTTTTTGTTGCCGATAAAATACATAGACGCAAGTTGTTAAACAGAGAGTTGGGTCAGGTTGCGCAGGCTGGACAAAACCAACACAACTATTGTCGTGTTCTGCACTTCCCTGTTATAACTAGATTTAACATTCATAATAACACATTACTCCCGACATCCCCCAAAATATTTTAATTGGCCTACATGTAGCAGGCAGACTACACATTGACATATGCAATCTGACATGCTTTTTCCTTTCTATTCTCAGAGAGTTGGGCTACTGTTTTGCTGCATTTTATTAGCCATTTATGCCGGCAAAACAAGCACGCAGTGTTACCAAAAAAGTGCGGTGTGCAACTGAAAGATCATTATCATCTATTGCCAGGTTGCTACTGTTGGTCAATGGTCAATGTTGGAAGACAAGGAAAGCTACCTAACTGATGAGCAACAAGCATTCTTAAGCTTACTGTAATAGGTTCATATGCACTGCTTCTCTAATTATGTAGCCTCCTAGAAACTACATATTTGAATGGGCTTAATACTGCAAATGTTTTCTTTCAAATCCCAAAACAAGCCCAATATACAATGTTAATTTGTTTAGAAAAAGAGCAGCGTGCTTTGTGATATTGGACAACTGCCTTGCTCATTTTGCTTAGAATTTAATATCAATCAAATGCATCATGACATATTATTGAGTAGGATGAAATTGACCAGTATTTAATATATATATATATTGCATGTGCATTGTGTACACTTTAGTTACTTAGCAATCTCTCGCATGGAATTGACTTCATTTCTCCCAACAAGAATAGACGAATGAGTTATGGAAGAAAGATCTTTGCTAGTGGCCATTGTGAGCCTGTAATCGAACCCAAAAACACTGATGCTGAAGATACTGAACATATCAAAACAGTTTTCAGTGTTGCTAATATAATCGCAAAAGGGTTTTCTAATGATCAATTAGCCTTTTAAAATGATAAACTTGGATTAGCAAACACAACATGCCATTGGAACACAGGAGTGATGGTTGCTGATAATGGGCCTCTTTACGCCTTTGTAGATATTTCTTAAAATATTAGTCGTTTCCAGTTACAGTGGTCATTTACAACATTAACAATGTCTACACTGTATCTGATCAATTTGATGTTATTTCAATGGACAAAAAATGTGCTTTTCTTTCAAAAACAAAGGTATTTCTATTAAATTAAAGTATAGAACTAAAAAACAGTTGCAGACAAAAATGAAATCATGGAAACATTTTGTTGGCTCATCAAAGCAGCCACCTTATGCAGACATAACAGCTGAACACACTTGTGGCATGGGGTTTAAGTCTGGAGACTGTGCTGGCTATTCCATGATTTGAAGCCTACATTCTTGTTCTATTGTTCTAACGTAGTTCTGACATAGCCTGAGGTATGTTTTGCGTAATTTTCTTGCTGAAGGATGAATCCCTGATCAATTCGATGTACACAAGAGGGTATTGCATGGTGCGACAAAATGCTGTGGTAGCTGTTTTGGTTCAGGGTGCCACTCACTCTGTGCAAGTCGCCGACTCTGGATCCAGCAAAGAGCCCCACACCATCATGCTTTCTCCTCCATGTTTTACCGTTGGTGTCACACATTGAGGAACCATCTTTTCACCTACTCGACAGAGTACAAAAACCCTACGTGATGAACCAAAGATTTCAGAAGACCTTCTTCCAGTCTTCAGTAGTCCACTGGCAGTGCTTCATGGTCCAGGCAAGCCTTGTTTTCTTATTTTGCCATCGTATCAATGGCTTTATTACTGCCATTCAACCTTTCAAACCTGCATCTCAAAGTCTACCCTTCACAGTTTAAACTAAGACTTGTTTACTTCGACCAGTGTAAAGCTGTGCTTGAAGCTGTTGTCCAGTGAGCTGCCTTTCAGCCAAGCTGTTGACTCTCAGAAACTTGTCTTCTGATTCTTTTATGGCTTTCGGTCTGCCAGACATCTTCCTGTCAGAGTTTCCTCCAGTTTCCTAGTGCCTTTTGATGGTGACTTACACCTAGGCATTCTTTGCAATTTCTTGAAAGGAAAGACCTGTGCTTTTAAGCGTTATAATGGTCTGTCTTCCTTTGTTAATTGCCTTTTTTCTCATTGCCATTATGATACCAATATACTACTTCCTGCAGTACAATACTGTGCAAATAATGCTTATAAGAGTGTAGTAACACAGTCTGTTCCAACACTGTTTTATACAGACAGAGAGTTTGTAAATAATCAGCTAAAGTTGGGACACCTGTAGAAATTGTTAGCATCAACTTTCAAGGCTTAATTTACTTCTATTGCTGCAACAGCTGTAAGTTGTTAACCCATTACTTGTTCCCTGAAAAAGGTCTATTTTATAACGCTGAAATATACTTTATAATATTTTTCAGTTTTTGGTAACAGTTCACTGCTTACCTTTGTACCAGTTCAGGTTATTCAGTGGACTTGAACTGCTTAAATTTCATTGAGAAATGGAAAAATGAGGTGCTCAAAACCTTTTGACCGGTAGTGTACACTATCGAAAATCATAATAATAACTAATAATTGCTTTTCTTATATTGATATCTCTGCCTTTGCAAAATCTCTGTGTCTTCTGGGCCTGTATCCATGTTTCCTTCCCGTTGGAAGTGATCAATCTTTATAATCATTATGGATGCTTTTTAGGTATTAAACTAGCCACTGTCTAACAACAGAGCACATGGGGCCACTGAATACACAGTGAGGTATACTACACATTGTGTTTTGTGACTGTCAACAGGTTATAAATCAAACTAAATGTGTATAAATATTTTCTCTATAAAAATCTTGAAGAGCACCAAACTTGCAAGATCTAACTAATCATCAAATTTGCCAAATAAGTTTGCACTGCATTGCCGGTGTCAGTGGGGGGTGGGTTTATCACTTGCTTTGTCAACCTAGCCATGCACTCTGTTGCCAACTTAATCTGGAAAGCAGAATTACTTGATTGTGTTAGCATAAGGTCCTCTGGCTCGAGCAACAATCTGTCCCTCATTTAGCATTGTTTGTGTGTTCTATCTGCTGGTCCCAAACCATCTCGTCTTGTGGAGCACCAAACTTGCAAGAACTAGCTAACCTTCAAATTGCAGTAGCAAGTTTGCATTGCATTGCCGGTGTCTTCCCAAGCCGGTCTAGCCCAAGCCACACCCGTTTTAGGCTAGGGGCATATTCCAGCCTGATAAGTCGACTTGATTGGTCAACAACATGAGAGTGTTGATTGGATAGATTCTGATTTGACAAGTGAGCGAACGGGCATCCCACAGGAAATTAGTGAGCAAGCGCTCATCATGTAGCAGCAAAGCGTAAGTTCTCTCAGCTCATCTGAGAAGATGATATTTCAGGTAGGTAAGATACTAGTCATCTGTATGTTTGCACCCAACCCAGCGTCACCACGCTACACCAGTGGTTTCCCCCTTCCATCCCAGTATGTGGACTAAATTAGTTCTGGCCCATGTCAGCTTTTAAAGGCAGTTATTTCAAAGACAGAGGACAGGGAATAGTGTTTAATGTCCCAGGCATCTCTCTGGGCAGAGAATGAAGAATATCTTTCCTATGGCAAACATAAAAACCTTTGCTGCTGTGAGTCATTGACATGCAGAGTTGCATTAAGGACAGCAACCCTTATTCCCTGCAACATTATTAATTCAGAAAGTCAGTTCCTGACTTCAGTATTTCACTATAAATCAGCATTCCAAAACAATGTGCCAACTATCGGAAGGGAAATATGTCTGAGATGTAAAACTGACAGAGGGTCATAAGAGTCATCCCAATTTGCATTAATGAGCACTTTCAGTAGGCTCTTAGTCCACCAAATACTAAGATTTACTAAGATGATTCAGTCCACTTGCTGATCACTCTAAAAAATTCTCCAATAAAACTATTGGGGGCCATCGGGGCCTAACAATAGAACTTAAGGCCGTATGGGTTGAACTCTAGGTTAAATAAGGCAGTTTAAATTATGTTTAAAACAAGGTGACACTGCAAATTCCAATGGCAGACCAGATGGTCTCCAAAAAAAGAGAATTTTCTAGAATATCCCCACCCACCTGAGCAAGTTATGAAAATAGGTACTCTGGCAAGGAATGAGTGAACATCTGCCAGCCTGACCCAAAAGCCCAGGATTTCAAAGAATCCTCAAAAATATAATATTATTTTTTAATTCACAATCTGTGGATAATAAGGGATTAACAATGTTCAAATTCTAAGTAAAACATATATGAACGTTGTAGAAATTACAGTCCTTTTTATACACAGGCCCCCATTTTAGGGGACCAAATGTAATTGGACAATTGGCTACTCAGCTGTTTAGGTGTGTTTAGTTTATTCATGAACAAGAGAGCTACAGAAAAGGATATAGAGGTGAATACAGGTGTGGCAAAAAGTGCCAGTGTTTGTAAAGCAAGTGATTGTGAAAATGAAAACGTTGAATGAATCAATCAGAGACATGCCTAAATATTTGGTGAATGAAAATCAACTGGATGGTAAGTTGTTAAGAAGCAAGAACTGGTGAGCTGAGCAATAGCAATCGACCTGGTTGAGCACGGAAGACCGACGTAGGGGAGAAGGCTTTAAACCGTCATCAACAGTTGAACAGATCGAGAAAGCTTGCCAGGATGTAGGCATTTACCACAAATTGCAAACCACTGGTAAGCCTGAAGAACGCAATGGCCAGGATACAGTTTGCTAAAAAGCACATAAAACCTGTAGTGTTCTGGAACAAATGCGACAAACATTAACCTGTATAGCGTAATGGAAAGAGAAAAGTGTAGAGAAATAAATTGTACGCAATCCAAACATTCTGTACCACCTCATCTGTAAAACATGATGGAAGAAGTGGTTTGGCTTGGGTATGTATGGACAATGACCCGGTCAATGACCCGAAACATTACTGCTATAGCTGCCAGTACTTTTTCCAGGCCAAAAAGTTTCTGCAAAAGCATCATGTAAATAAACAGAAGTGCTTCAATTGTTTCACATAGACAGGCCAATCCCAGCATTTCATACAAAATACAATGAGTTTTAAATGATCCCCAGAAAGGCAGTAACATGGCCTGGACTGTTTATTGTCTGTTATCAAATTGTCTGTTATCAAATTTCCTTACAGATGAAGACACACTTCATCTGTAAGGAAATATTTTTTTTTACTAAATCAGTAATGTGCATTTTAAAAGACAACTTAGCATCAAGCCAAGTACCAACATATCATAAGGGGAGGTAGTTGACTCCTTCAATGGCTATTCAAAAGGATGTCTCAAAAGCATAGTGATCCATTTGTTTGGGCCTCTCCTCAAACATGATACTTGTACTCAAGTTTACCTGAGGTAACCAACTCAATGAATAGAAATAGAAATGTAGCTGAACAGCAATAGGCCTGTATATTGACTCAATGACTGCCATTCCTAACACTCACAATATGTTCATGAGTATATATCGGCTAATGACTTGGTTTGATTTTAAAGTGGTCAACAACCATCTTTGCCTTGACTTGCTCTCAAACTTTTAACTGTGGATAATGATCCCTGTTTTCCTTCACATTTTCTTTGGCAAAACTTGATGATGGGACTTGCCCTGATACTCTGAGACCAGCTGTGAAAATGATGAAATTACAACAATTCCTGAAAAATACATTTTCGTTAATAAAAAATACTACATTTTCCACTCTACTAATATACAACTAATATTCATGGTATTTTATAATTAACTGATGATTAGTATCTTACCTACCTGTAATATCATCTTCTCAGATGAGTTGAGAGAACTTGTGCTTTGCTGCTACATGATAAGTGCTTTCTCACTCACTAATTTCCTGTGGGATGCGCATTCGCTCTCTCATTAAATAAGAATCGATCCAATCACCACTCTCATACTGTTGACCAATCAAGCAGACTTATCAGGCTGGAATACGCCACAAGCCCAAAATGGGTGTGGCTTGGGCTTGGCCCACTTGGGAAGACTCCAGCAATGCGATGCAAACTTACTTTGTTAATTTGAAGGTTAGCTAGTTCGGTGCTCCACAAGACAAGATGGTTTGGGATCACCAGTTAGAAAGCACAAAAAATGATAAATGATGGACAGATTGTTGCTCAATCCAGACAACCTTATGCTTGCACAATCAAGTAATCCTGCTTTCCAGATGAAGTTGACAGACGAGTTCATAGCTAGGTTGACAAAGCAAGTGACAAACACACCCCACGCTGATTTCTCAAACCTCACTGCGCTGATGCTTGCTCTCACTGACAGCTCTCCTGGCACTGACGTTAGGTCTACTGACACAGTGCAGGTTGCATGATACCAACATTTACACTACAGTTCAAAAGTTTTGGGTCACTTAGAAATGTCCATGTTTTTGACAGAAAAGCACATTTCTGGTCCATTAAAATAACATAAAATTGTTTAGAAATACAGTGTAAACTTAATGTTAATGTTGTAAATGACTACTGTAGCTGGAAACGGCAGATTTTTTATGTAAAATCTACATAGGCATACAGCGGCCCATTATCAGGAACCGTCACTTCTGTGTTCCAATGGCACGTTGTGTTCGCTAATCCAAGTTAATCAATTTAAAAGGCTATTTGAGAGGAGTGGGAGGCCCCATTGCACAACTGAGCAAGAGGACAAATACATCATAATGTCTAGTTTAAGAAACAGATGCCTCACAATTCCTCAACTGGCAGGTTCATTAAATAGTACCCGCAAAACACCAGTCTCAGGGTCAACAGTAAAGAGGCGACTCTAGGATGCTGGCCTTCTAGGCGAAGTTGCAAAGAAAAGCCATAACTCAGACTAGCCAATAAAACAAATAGATTAAGATGGGCAAATGAACACAGACACTGGACAGAGGAAGAGCTCTGCCTAGAAAGCCAGCATCCCGGAGTCTTTCACAAAGATAGAAGTAAGTATGTTGAGGAAACATTTTTATTGCACAAGGTGACAAAAATTACAATGACTTGTTTAAGAGATGGCTCAGTTAAGGGACATATGTAATTAAGTGCCCATAACCCTTGATACCCCTGGATACCAGGTATTGCCCTTTGAGGTTTTAAGGGGCCAAAACAGGAATTCCCTCATGGACCTAACCATATTTTCTTTGGCCTGGGGTATGAGACCTACTGCCACATGGGCTTTAGTAATGGATCACTTCAGGTTTGGAAAAGGCCCATTGTGTGGCCTGTACTGACAATGTTATTGAATCAGGTGAGATAAATGTCTTCTTCCTCATATTTGCCCACAAGCCCTCAATTCCCATTTTCATTGTCATGTCAATGTAAAACATTGCTGAATTCCAACCTAAAAGTACAAATGGCTTTGTCCACCCTAGGCTTCTTTCTCTTGTTTCTGCCTCTGGCATTGACTTTATCACCTATATAAAACGAGGAGAAATCTCATATCCTTTTCAGAACACTGGTGCCTCGCAAGCATTTCAGTTACAGCATTTTAGATGACAACAAGAATCCTCTGGAGTTTGGAATCACCACTAACCAGCATTTCTTTGGTCTGCAAAGAAATGATGTGTCTGAACCAGTACTATGTTCATCTCATAATCTAGAGCTGCAGTTGCACAGCCAATCTGCCATCTACATGAGTGCATATCACTTTATAGTTTATTAATACAACAACTTACCAACATGTTTTGTAGAAATAATTCCTTTAAATTATTAAAAACGAACAGCAAAAAATCAATATGCCATTCATTAATCTGCAACTTTCATAATTGTCAGAGAAACAATACTGATTCAGTGCCGGAGAAGAATACACTTAAGACTATTTTGCACACTAATGTAATCATATAGTTTTTCAAAAGTATGTATATGTTGATTATAACATTAACACTATTAACCAAAGAGTCCCCCTACAGATTAATTGTATTCCGTTATTTGTAATTTGTTACTACTAAACCCTGTATGTGACTAGTATACATTGCTTTTATAGAGGTAACATCTCCATTTACCAACTTGAATATATACAAAAGGGGAGGGCATTAGAGAAAACTGAATAGCTTCTTCAAATGGAAACAGTTGCACATGCAACACTGACATCACAGACCAAACAAAACCAGGGGAGATTCAAATCAAACCAAATGTGGAAAATGACACAGGATTTGGTCAATATTCATCACAGTTTACAGTAACTCCTGCTACACAAGCATACATAGAAACAGACAGGGACACAGATAGTAATTGTCTTCTCTCTTATTCTTATTTCAGCTGTATCTGTAACTTAAAGAACACTGTACAGAGGCACAGTCACATGAAAAAAAAAGGCTAGTTATATAAAATGATTTCTTGGGGCCTGTTCTTTCAGAATCTCTCCAAGATCAGAGTGTGCTATGTCCCTGTGATGTCAGAAGAGCCAGGATACCAATGTTTTTCTCCCCACTGATCAACAGGGGTCTAACTGACGGTTATCTCTTACTGTTATTAGAAGTAGAGGTGGCGTTTTGTTTCAAAAGTTATCACGGTGGAACATATGAGTATTCTATAAATAGTTCTAACTTTGTTCTGAGGCCTCATTCTTCTAGCAAATGCTGGGATTTATGAGATTTATTAATATGAGAGTTTGCTTGAGAATGTTTATGCACAGCCATGACCATGCGTGCAAACAGTGCCAAGTGATGGAATAAAGTGCCTTTGAAACAGCAACTATTTAACAGAGAAAATATATTTTTAAGGTGGGTGAATTACATTTTTAGAAAAATAATTAAATCAAGTTTTAATTTCCTTGTTTTTGCATTGCAGCATTCATGCAACATTTCTTACCAGGCTACGGTTTCAAGTAATTTAATTGTGTGTCAGTAAATTTGTATAATAATTGATATAAAGCACAGGGTAGTAACTGATATCAAGTAGAGCCATTTCTTTAATTATAGCCACATATAAAACCACTGTTGAGTTATAATAACAGACTCAGATAATGTGAAACTGAATGGTAGGCTGATCCTCCAATGGAAGATGCATTAACCAGGATGCGCTAGCCAGGAAATGCCCAGAAAATGAGCAGGTTCATAAACTTGTCATACACCATCATTTAATAGCTTGGAGTCAAGGAGTTTATTGGTTTATTTGACATTCATGGGTTCCTAAAAATTACTGGCGAGTAGATGGCACCCAGATCGACCTAAAAGCAACATGACTACTATAGGAAAATAACAATCTTCCGCTTACTTAATTTGAAGGTAATACGTGATGAAAAGATGCTGCTAAATGTGGTGGCAAAGCAGTGGAGCACATGACTCGTACATTCTGCAGATCCAAAATGATCGCATGGGTACATGGGGCTACATGAGGTGGCTGGTGAGGATAGGAGGGCTATTGGTGATTGACGAATATACACATTTGATAAATAGTATATTTCCAAATGTGAAGGACACTTAATTTACACTATTCATCTTTAGCAAAGTTTTTCTTTTTACTGGTCAAGCGAGCAACAATGGAGAGAACCAAATAATGTATTACGGCACCTACTCAACATGTTACACTGTAGCTCCAATACTACCGATCAGCCATAACATTATGACCACTAACAGAAGTGAATAACAATGATAATCTCGATATCATGGCACCTGTCAGTGGGTGGGATATATTAGGCAGCAAGTGAACATTCTGTCCTCAAAGTTGATGTGTTAGAAGCAGGAAAAATGGGCAAGTGTAAGGATCTGAGCGACTTTGACAAGGGCCAAATTGTGATGGCTAGATGACTGGGTCAGAGCATCTCCTAAATTGCAACACTTGTGGGGTGTTCCCAGTCTCCAGTGTTCAGTACCTATCAAAAGTGGTCCAAGGAAGAAAAAGCAGTGTACCTGTGACAGGGTCATGGGCGGCCAAGGCTCATTGATGGTACTGATAGAGAGGTGTCAGAACACACAGTGCATCGCAGTTTGTTGCATATGGGGCTAGGTAGCCACAGACAAGTCAGGGTGCCCATGCTGACCCCTGCCAAAGCGCTTACAATGGGCACATGAGCATCAGAACTGGACTATGGAGCAATGGAAGAAGGTGGCCTGGTCTGATGAATCATGTTTTCTTTTACATCACGTGGTTGGCCAGGTAAGCGTGTGCATCGCTTACCTGGAGAACACATGGTACCAGGATGCACTACGGGAAGAAGGCAAGCCGGCAGAGGCAATGTGATACTTTGGGCAATGTTCTGCTGGGAAACCTTGGGTCCTGCCATTCATGTGGATGTTACTTTGACACGTATCACCTACCTGAACATTGTTGCAGACCATGTGCACCCTTTCATGGCAACGGTATTCCCTGATGGCATTGGCCTCTTTGAACAGGATAATGTGCCCTACCACAAAGCAAAAGTGGTTTAGAAATGGTTTGAGGAAAGTAGTAAATGTAGGGTATATTGTGTCAGAATGGTGATTTATGACCCTAGCGGGCGGGGCTTCCAGATTGATGTGACAGGTGGGCGGGACATCCAGTTTGCTGGGTGAGACTTCCGGTGTGATGTATGGACTTCCTGTATGACGTGTGTTAGGGCGGGACTTCCGGAATGACGTATGCATGTCCGGTGACTTTGTGATTTATGATTGCATTGATGTGTCCATGTTTGATGTTTTACAATGACTGATAAGCACCCCGGACGAGTGTTATAACAGGTGGGCTATGTTTGGTGTTTAACAATGGAGGTCTTAGTGTTCCGGAATGTTAAATTCCCAGGCAATAAATAAGTGTTGTGTCAGCAGCAAGATGATTGGTGTTCAACAAAAGGGGTGCCAGGGTCCAGCAATGCTATAACCCCCGGTATTTTATGTTCAAACAATTGGTGCAACAGATGTCATACAACCTGTATAAACTTCCATGTTTACAATGGGGATGTAGCATGGTGTTTTTCCACAAGCATGGAATTATGTGTGGGAAACTTGCAAGATATAAAGAAGGGTTCGGGACTTCGGATTTGGAGAGTTTCAGCCCATTTTTTATTTTAACAAAAGGCCTTATGATCAGATCTGCCCTTGTAACCACTAGTACAAATTGTACTATATGCACGTTGGAAATCATCCCGTGTTACACACATTGTTTGTAGTCCACCACTAGAGTAAACATCGCATAAGCAATGCTATTATTTTGAAGGAACAAGTAATGCCTAGGCCGACCACACATTATGACTAGGTTGATTCAGTCATGGTTTGGGTTTAAAATATAGTTAAAAATAAAAACAATGATTCTGGTACATGTGTGTGTATGAGCAATTGTGATTTTTGTAATAAAAATTGTTTTTTTAAGTCAGCATTAACTTTTAAGTTGCATTATATGGCAAAACGTTACAAAGTTACCCGGAAGGTAACGTATAAATTTGCATGAACAACGGTGAAACGCTGACAGGTAAAGATATGTTATTTCCGGTAATCAAAACATTTGTAAAGGCGTCTTATGAAGTTGTACAACGGGGATCAACGCGAGATTCTTTTCTTCACACTGGTAGAAATGTTTAACAGGCAACGTTGGTTAAAAAACTGTAGTATTTGCGAGTTTGAGAATACCGGTCTGTGTTAGTGTGGGCGGAAGCTATGACTTCCGGGTAAGCTGTGCTGCATTCTCGTAATGACCAACTCGTGAAAACCGATTTTTGATTGCTGTATTATGGTCTTGTGTTTGTTAAATGTTGAAGAGATTAATGGCGATATAGTGACAATAGCCAGCGTTTATATGTAAGCGAATGGGTTTGTCTTTAATAGATCAAATTAAATGACGTGATGTCACGGCTGTGCCGCGATAACTAACGAGAACGGCGTTTCTACCGGACATGAAGTATCAACATATTTGCTTGTCAAACGTCAACAAATATCTGAACAAGCTAGTTAAGCGTTATACAGAATTTTAATCATTGTGTCCGGTATAGTTCTAACGTGAAGAACGATGACATGTAACCGATGACAAAGTTAAGAGGCGTGACCTGCTGGAGGCACCCCGGCAGCGATGTAAAGACATTAAACCCCGCTGCATCCACAGAAGTCAGCTGTTGTTTCAAGCGCGTAGTATGCCATTTACATTATAAGTACAAGTTATTTTATTTGAAGTAATTGATTTGAATTGTGTTGCAATTACAAACGATAACAAACGACACATTGAAACTTTTTAAGAATGTGTAAATCAATTTTACGATTGAGCAATCCATGCGGTTTTATCTGTCTTTCATATGGTTTGTTTAAATCTCTGGTTTAGGTTGAGCGGAATTAAACCCTGCCGTGTTTGATAAACACATTTTTGGGCCTTCAAATCTTGGTAAGTAGACTTTTAACATTGTTAATCAGCTTTAATTACCCACATACGCTTGTTAACCCTCTTTGTATTTATTTCAGACCAAGTGACCAACATCAGTGTCAGTTGGACTGGGCGGTTGTGATCTTACACAACCTGAGCAGGTACTTTTTGTGTAAGTCTAATTATTTACAGATATTTTTAGTCTTGTACTAAAATGTTATTAACAATTACGACAATATGCATACAGCTAAATCTTTGTACTCTATTTACCTAACAACAGATTGAGGAACCCCCGGCGATGATACAGAGTACATCACCATAATGGCTTCAGTTACGGACACCCCAACTTGTGGCTGCACAGCGTCAGGGGATTTTTGTTTCATTGTTTTCTTTCATGCTTGAAAGCTGAAGGTAATACATATTTTACCGTCAACTCATCAAAATTGTGATGTATGTAAATGTATGTTTGAGTTAGAATATTTTAACCTGTAAGTGG
>JACXGI010009020.1:0-31618 GCA_016801175.1 Esox masquinongy
CAGCATCCATTTGCAAGACTCTCTGAAACACAGTAAAAGACAATAGGATGCTATTCAATATCTATTGCACAGTATTTTTTTGTGCCAGAACATTATGAGCAGTGCACAATACCACACCATAGTAAGATGAACAATACATACCTCCACATACTCATTGCGCAGATGTTTCACTCTCTCTGAATTTCTGTCAAATGGTACCGGATACGGTTGCTTCATGTATATTTGATTTTTCTTGAGGATTCGACCTAATGTTGACAGAGAGACTCGTTGGATGTTATTGAAAACATGGTCATCATTGATGATATTGGCTTGGATTTCTCGCAGCCTGATACAATTATTGGTCAAAACCATGTTCACAATGGCGGCCTCTTGTGCACGAGTGAACATAGGGCCCCTTCCACCTTGGTGTCCTCGACCCTCAATCCTATGTAAAAAAAATTTATAAAAAAATACACATGCAGCCTACTGTCAAATGTCACAGTAAACAATATTGATGATAAGTACAGCAAGCTTCAGTTTCAATGTACTGTGTGGTTAGCTTACTTGTTTTCTCGATGAAATGTCCGAATTACTGACGCAACAGTATTTCTGCTAAGATTTGGTTGAACTCTTTGTCCAGCTTCCATCAGTGTCAGTCCATGGTTGATAACATGGTCAATAAGTGTTGCACAGATTTCTTGAGTCAAATTTGGTCCTCGTCTTCTTTGTTCAGGTTCTATCAACTCTTCAAGTCCTTCTCTACCTCTTCCTCTACCTAGGCCTCTTCCTCCATCTCCTTCTTCTCCTCTTCCTCTACCTGGGCCTCCTCCTCTACCTACTTCTCCTCCTCTTCCTCTACCTAGCCCTCTTCCTCTATCTCCTTCTTCTCCTCTTCCTCTACCTCCTTCATCTCCTCTTTGAGCTCCCCCTCTCATTCTCACTCTTCTTCTTCTTCTTCTAGCTCCTTCCATTTTTGTTGAAGACAGGTGAACTCACCTGCTGCATTTTATAGCACAACTGAGTGCTGCGTTTTCAAATTAGCACGTATGCTTCCACACCTGGTGGATGTGATTATCCAATTCGTTCATTAGTGTGGTCATTGGCAATCCGGGGCTTTGTAATGACAAGGAAGTAACCTCACAATCCTTATCTGTGTCTAAGGTGTGAAAATGTCTGTAGAGTTTTACAAATCACTGTGTGTAATGTTTTGCAAAAAGGGTGAAGCAGACATTGTGTGTAATGTTGTGCAAGTCTGTGGAGGTGTTTTGCTCATTGGAGTAGAATTTTGCAAATAGTGTGGACATTTTTATTTTAGTGTGTAAACAATCGTAAAAAACTGTAATTGTAAAAACTTCCAGCAGATCCAGGACAGTCAAAGAAGAGATATGTCAGCAGAAGCATCACCGAAAACACTCTGGTTGTTGTCATGCGACTTGCTTAGCCAGGATTTCTAGCAACGAATGCTTCTGCACATTGTCCAGTCTTCTTCCATGATTGAACTCACAGGTGCCCAAGCCGCCACATGGAGTCGCTAGATTGCGACAAGACATGGTAACCGTGCTTGGTTACTAACCCCTGAAACCTGGACTGTGATGGCCAGTTGCACTGCTCTCCCTGGAACCCCTGGATTAATCCTGAAGCAAGGTTGTTTTAGTGATTCGGCTAACTGCCCCATGGAGAATTTAGGGTTCATAGTCAATACATCCAAGTTTTTGAAGATTACCCTTGGGCTATCTGGAGACTGCTCCAAATATTGGCAGGTGATGGCTAAGTTCTTTGCTCAATGAATGTAGAAACGCATAACACTCCCTCACAGCAGATAACCAGTCCTGTTAACGTTCAAGCCAGGCTATGTGTAGAGAACCTACACATTTTCTTAAAAATTATACAATAAAATATTGCAAAGAACAAGATACCGTACATTGTGCAAGACCTTCGAAAATATGTTGTGTTATAGTTATTATTCAAGTAATTTCTGCTCTATGTTGCTTTTTTGAACGAGCCCTCACTAATAGTAACTGCATTCTCTCCCAGAATTCTTCTGATGAATACATTTTTAGCAAACTGTAACCTGGCCAATCTGTTCTTGAGGCTTACTAGTGGTTTGCATTTTGTGGTATACCCTCAGATGTTGTGCTGGTGTACTCTTCTGTGGTATTCTTTGATACATCCATCCCTACATTTTGGAAAGTGTTCCTGACCTGAATGACAGTTTTTTCTTCATTTTGAAGAGTGTTCTTTGGTCATTTGGTTATTACAAACAATTGTAATTGTCCAAATAATTTGTTTTCTCACTGTATGTTGTCAGTACTACCCTGCAGTCCAGTTTGGTCTGTTTCTCTACCCTTGTTTCACTTCGCTCTTCCACGCCTCACTGCTTAGTGAGACAGCTTTATTGTTAAGTAAATGCAGCTTTGGTCATTGAGGTGTTTGGTAGGTGATTAATTCATTGATGCTGTTCAGGGGGTAACAGACGTCACTGCATAAAAAGGCCTGTTTCGGAGTGTGTCTTTACAAGTAAAGATCTTTGTAATGGTGACAGGTAAAAGGCCAGTACAGAGAAGTCGCGATATAAAATGATTTTAACCAGTCGTAAGAAGTCAGCTTTTGACATTTCTGGAAACTCCTCAAACTTTGCACATGCAAATTAGTTCTTAACACTTGTCTTTTGTCCTCATTCTAATTTCAACAGTTTACACTCAGCAGGCAACCTAAAGTTAAAAAGCAGTATACTTAGTGTTGCCCTTTTGGACAAAACGTAGTATAGAAATAGTTAATTGAGTGAAATAACCCAGTTGTTTTAAAATGTTGTATACTTGTATATAATTTAAATCAAATAATTGTATCCATTTTAACACACTGAAATACATTTAGTACAGTATATGGTTTTAAAATAATTTTTAAAATGCAACAAATGTTGTTCCAAAATAATATTTTTATTGTTTACATGTGTGTGGCTGTTTACCATGACAACAAAGAAAAAAATAACAAAGGAGTCACTGAATAAAAGCCTTTATAAAAAGGCTGGTTGAGGATTCAGATTCACAAGAAGTTTGATGTTATATTGCAAAGTTCAAGAAACAATGTCAGCTGAACAATGGCAAGATCCTTGTTTGGATATAATAATGTAAACAAAATAACTCCCGCACCCAGTCTGCGTAACTTGCAATAAGAATTTAATAACGTTTCGGTACCAAGATTTCAACAGTTTATACTCAGCAGGCAACCTAAAGTTGGTACCGAAACATTGTTATTAAATTTTTATTGCTAGTTATGCAGACTGGGTGCGGGAGTTCTTTTGTTCACTTGAATCGACCATTGGTCTTCTCCAACGCACCGGTCGATCTACAGGTGGGCAAAAGTTTTGTTTCTCAATGGATATAATAATGTGAAAACCCTATGCAGATCCTCTCTATCTTCATTTGACATGACAAACAGCTTTTTATGGGGAAGGCAAATAATGTCAGAAGCAATTGCAAATGAAACACTGGTCAGTTGGTTATTCTCACTTTTTTCAGTTTCTCTGTTGGCAATCATCTGCCTTGCGCTTTGACATTATAGCGATTTGACTCAAGTCCGTCATTTGACTGGACTCAAGTCCATTGGAGCAAATTACGTTTAAGGTGTTAAATAAATAAAAGAGCGGAGACAACACAGTTTTCCGATTATGACTCAAAACTGGACGGTGACGGACTTGACAAAGACTATATGGTGACTACACGGTGTGTCACCATCCTGCCTGAAAGTTTGTGCTGAACAACTGGCCCCCATCTTTACACAGATCTTCAACAGATCTCTGGAGCTGTGTGAAGTTCCCTTGTGCTTCAAACGCTCCACAATTATCCCGGTCCCCAAAAAACCCTCCATCACTGGATTGAATGACTACAGACCTGTCACCCTCACATCTGTGGTCATGAAATGCTTTGAAAGATTAGTGTTGGCCCACCTGAAGGACATCACAGGCCACTTGCTAGACCCCTTGCAGTTTGCCTACCGGGCTAACAGGTCTGTGTATGATGCTGTCAACATGGGACTGCACAACGTCCTGAAACACCTTGACTCTGCAGGGACATATGCAAGGATCCTGTTTGTGGACTTCAGCTCAGTGTTCAACACCATCATCCCAGACATCCTCCATACCAAACTCATTCAGCTCACTGTGCCAGCCTCCACCTGTCAGTGGATCACAAACTTCCTGACTAACAGGAGTCTGCATATGAGGCTGGGGAACACCACATCCAGCACCCGAACAATCAGTACCGGCGCCCCCCAGGGGTGTGTGCTCTCCCCACTGCTCTTCTCCCTCTACACAAACGACTGCACCTCAAGAGCCCCATCTGTAAAACTACTGAAGTTTGCAGATGACACTACGGTCATCGGCCTCATCCGGGACGGTGATGAGTCTGCTTACAGACAGGAGGTTGAACAGCTAGTCCTCTGGTGTGGTCAGAACAACCTGGAGCTTAACATGCTCAAAACTGTGGAGATGACTTTGGACTTCAGGAGGAGCCTCCTGACTCTGCCCCCCATCACCATTCTCAACAACCCTGTGTCTGTAGTGGAATCCTTCAGGTTTCTGGGATCCACTATCTCCCAGGATCTAAAGTGGAAGCCCAACACAGATGCCATCATTAAAAAGGCCCAGCAGAGGATGTACTTCCTGCGCCAGCTTAAGAAGCTTAACCTGTCCAAGGAACTACTGATCCACTTTTACACAGCCATCATCCAGTCTGTTCTCTGCAAGTCCATCACAGTGTGGTTTGGATCTTCCACGAAACTGGAAAGGAAAAGACTACAACGGACAGTCAGAACTGCAGAAAAGATCATTGGTGACAACCTGCCCTCCATCCAGGACTTACACAAAACCAGAGTCAATAAAAGGGCAGGAAACATCACAGCAGATCCATCACACCCCGGATACAACCTGTTCCAGCCCCTCCCCTCTGGTAGGCGCTACAGAGCACTGTACGCCAAAACGAATAGACACAGGAACAGTTTCTATCCACAGGCCATCACTCTGATGAACAGTCAACTTCAGTCACTTTGTGCCAGGCACAATCCCTGTATAACCACCCAGTGTCTCTGACCCTAACATCCACCTGTCTACTACTTATTTATTTTTAATTATTTTGTCATCCTGCAATTCAGTGTTGTTCATAATGTATATATATATACTGTATATATCATATCCACCTGCCTCATGTACATTACTCCTGCACTAAAAATGATTCATTCCAGCATTGTTTGCACTCTGCTATATAGATCACATCCACTGTCATTATGTAAATAATAATACCTGCACAATAATATTTATTACCCTGCTCATTGCACTACTGTCTCACCAGTCTTACTATGTTGTTGTTTGGTTTATTTTGTGTATTTAGGTGTACTGTATATTGCAGTTGGTGACTCTTGTTGAGTGTCCTTTGTTTAAGTCTTATATGAGTAAGCACATCGTGAGTCTGTATAATCCAGAGTCAAATTCCTCGTATGTGTACACATACCTGGCAAATAAAGCTGATTCTGATTCTGATGTTTTGATGGCTAATCAAATTAAAGGGAGAAGGAGGGCGTAGTGATGGAAAACTAAATAACCCAATTTGGTGAAGAAAACCAGGAGTGAGGGCGTGACGATTTTCAATGACCAGTGAAATTAAGAGGATTGAGTTCACTACAACCCCGCTTCTTTTTTAAACTCACGAGAACGTTTAACTTCGCAATTGGTTTACTGGCGGTTGTAATCAAAGTCTAACATTTCAGTAAAGCGTCGAGAATGCATTCCATAAATTTCTATTCAACTCGCCAAGCCATGGAAATGGCTACTGAAAACGCGACAACAGTTCAAGGCAGTCCAAGTAATTTTGTTACTACAAATAAAGGTAAGAGTCGACTAAGAGCTTACTGTCTGTACATTAGCTAGCAGTATGTGCGGTAACGAGTTGTTTTGTGTTTCAGCAATCTAGCTTGCTGAGTACCGTTGTTACATACAGAAAGCAATGTTAAGCGCATTGTAACTAGATAACTAACCCTAGTAAAACATTATATAGAAATATTTATACACATACATACCTAGCAAATTAACCAGACTATTGACTGTGTCTAACAGCTTGCTCGATGGAAGGCCCGGTGCCTGGTCTTCTCGAGCAAGACGAAATATATTATCTGTAACGTTTAACTACAGTACCTACTATGTTAGATTTGTGCGGTTTGTAATTTTATTAGAATTTTTGTCATTTGCTAATTGCCAGGATTTACCCCATTTTCATAGCGTGCAGTCGGGACCTACACAATACTGCTGGCGAGGATGAAATATATAGGCCGCGTGAAAGGTGAATATGAATTTATATTACTTTTAAAAAATGTTAAAATAGTCAAAAGAAATAAACCAATAAGTGTGTGGTGGCTGCGTGAAATGGAACATTCATCATGCAAATGTATTAAACAAGATTAGTCGTAGGTCGTCTGGATTGTGGGCTTTGGGGAGGAATAATTTGGCGGGAATAACACTACAATAAACACTACCTAGTTATATGAATTGGTTAACACCTTGTTATTGAGTTTGACTTGATTAATAACTTGTTAATTACCATTTATCTATATTTGTTAAGCGTAGAATGGGCATGGCAAAAAGATTTTCACATTTATTGCTTCACTGCATTGGTTGAATATGTACATCACCTGCGATAGATGGCTCCAATACTGTAGTGAAAAAAGAACGTTTTGTCTTTCATATCTCAGGTAGAACAGTCAACACAACACTGGTGTGCTGGGATTAGTGGTAAATCAGATTAGTCTAAAATGTATTGATGAAGAATGGAGCTGGACTGACTTTGAAGGGAAGCAATAGCCTGACTGCAAACTCTAACATTTAATTAAGGATTATAAAGCATATTATAATTGCTAAAACACCACACCTCTTCTCAGATGCAGCTGCTAGCCGATACTGGACACAAAGGGAGAAACACTGTTCGTTGGACAACCTGGACAAAGCAGCAAAGAGGGACATCAAACAGCGGACACGGTGCCGCAAGCGACAGGTTTGTTTATAAATGTGTATTAGGAAAAAACATGCTTTGAGAATTTTTGTTTTATATTTGATTGGAAGTGATGACTAATTATCTTACAAAATAAATAAAATAAGGTCATCTAAAATGGGTCTATATCCCTTTTTATATGAAGGTAAAACAGCGACAAAAGTTTTTTATTTGTAAAAGAATTGTGCACACTTGTAAAAAAGATTTGCAAACTTGGAATTACTTTTGTTGTTGTATAAAAAAAATGTGCATAGTATAAATAACTTGATATTTGGGACTTGCTACTTATTAATAACACTTGCCAATGTAAAATACGGACACTCAGAGTTTTGTAACTAAAACTTCGCCAGAACTGTGACAAAATGATTTGTATTTGTAAATCAGTCTGCAGTAGTTTGTTTCACAGCGTTTACAAGTGGAAATACCCATGAGGACTCTGATCGGCACGGTATAGCTTTTTCTGACCAATGAACTGAGTGCATGGTGAGTCCGTCATGTTTTCATGTTTTAACCAATCTGAGTAGATTCTGGAACACAAGTGTTTGAACTCATAGTGATGTATTGCAGAGGAGGATAAGCAGGTTTCAGCATGGTCAGCTTTTCCTACACGCTCATACCTCAATTGTTGATACTATACCAAACCTTATATCCAGTTAGTTCAACGCGACAATGCATTTGAAAAGTACAAAAAACTGTTTTGACTGAAAAAAATAAACTTTATAGGAATAATAACATGCTAAATTACTACAATGGAAAAATGGTAATTAGCTAAGAATTGATATTTTGCATATGATTTTTCATGCTGAAACTGTACCCTGTTCTTTGGAGCAGAAATTCCTATAAAGTATAAAAAACAGTGATGACAGTCCTAGCAGATAAAACATATGTGTAGAACAAATGCAAGCACTTCAATTGATAAACAAAAACTACATGTTATGATGTTAACCATATTCAACTGGTATGTATACGCCCAAACTAGTCTAATACAAAACATGAATTGTGCAAAGTGAATTTCTATTATTCTCGTGGTAAATACATATCCATGTCAAAGGCAAAACGTTAAGTAGCCATGTACATTCCTTGCTAGCTGCTAGATTTACATTTTAATAATTTAGCTAGTAGACTTCAGTAAAACTTTGTGCATTGATCTAGCTAGGTGGAAAAATAATCTAAAAGATTAGTTATTCCATCAAAAACTGATGTACGAGAAGCCGACCGTGCTTAGCCATGTTTTTCTTCCTCTGCATCACTATGAGTTGAAACCGGTTGAAACTCTGGCACTGCGTGTTCCAGAATCTACTCAGATTGGTTAAAAGTTGAAAATGTTTCGTTCACGATGCATTCAGTTCATTGGAAGAAAAGGGTATGGCCTGCCAATCAGAGTCCTCATGGGTATATCCGCTTGCAAACGCTGTGAAACGTACTACCGCAGACTGTGATTTCCAAATAAAAATTTCATCATAGTTCTAGCAAGATTTTAGTGACAAAACTCTGAGTGTCTGTGTTTTACGTTGGCAATTGTTATTAATGATTCCAAATGTCAAGTTGGTTACAATTATGCACATTTTTTATGCAACTACAAAAGTAATTACTTGTTTGGAGATCTTTTTTACAAGTGTGCAACATATTTTACAAATAAAAACTTATGTTGCTGTTTTACCTTCATAATTTTAATATGTATTTGAATTTATCCTAACACCTTTAGCTTCCTTAAATGTGAAGAGTATGACTTGCTGTAATGTTTGGACCGCTCTAGATTTTTACAGTTTGACATTGTACTGTTTTGACATTGTCAATTTATTGTCTACTGCACTTTCACAGGCTTTGGCTAGTTGGCTGAAAGAACTCTTGGCTGAAGAGAAGTTGCAGTTTGCCGGGGCAACTGAAGACACCATGTCTGATATGGAGACTGACCCTGGTGGGTTTTTGGTTTCCTCTCCTAGCTGGCACTCTGCTGAGTTTGAGTACCTGATCAAATCAGCTGACGATTGAAGGAGATCCAACCACTCTTATGGGGAGAAGAGGCATTGCCAAAACGACAACCACAGCCCTATTCTGGACACCTGATTGCTCAGAACATTTAAAGAGAAGAGAAGTTGTTGTTTACCGGGCAAATGAGGACATGATGTCTGGTGTGGATACTGGATTTTTGGTTTCCTGATCAAATTAGCTGACCAGCGAAGGTCACTTGAACTGAACTTGAACTGGACTGATTTACACACACACTCAAGTCTCAGTTGCTGCTACCAGACACTCTACTTTATATAGTTTTTAGTATCTTTATTAGGATGTAGTTATTTTGTTGTCCATTACTTAACCCTTAAATGGGCAAGCACATATAAATAATCAGGAAAATGTATTAAATGCTATTTTCTAATGTATCTAGGCTAAAATGACACAAGTTCATACTTTTTTTCAAAATCTGATCTTTATTTTCTAAGTTACACTCTGTATCTCCCGAGATACATTGCCCATTTAGGGTATGCATTTTACATTTTATTGTATTTCATTTTATTTTTTATAGTTCATATGCCAACTTTAAAAACATGTCATAAACAATTAGTTATCTACTTTCATTCATCTTTTGCATACAAAGTCTAAAAAAGTGGAAAAAAACCGGAACTTCATCTCCAAAGATACATTGCCTATGCAGGGAAAGAATTGAACGATTTTAACCTTTTTTTAACAGTTCATGCGCCAACTTATTCCTGTTTTTATACTGCTAAAATCTTTTCTGTGGTGCCCCCACACTAGCAATATCCTATCGGCAATGGAAGCTGAGAAAACAGTTGCGAGCGTTTTGACCCCTTGACCATGCAAAGCCTCACTTTGCACTTCTGACACATGATGGAGGTCTGTCCATCCTGGCACATCCTGCATCGGCATTTCACTGACAGGATAGGGAAGCGGTCAATCTTGTCATATCTCACATCCACAGGCCTGGGGACTTTTGGCTGTTTGATTACTCTTGGTGGTGTATTGTCTTCATTTCCTTTGGCGGGCCGTCCTCTTTTCTGCTTTTCGGGGTAGATGAGTCCTCTGGCAGCATCCAACCTAAAGTCCTTCAGACACTGGTGCTTCTGACCCAGTGCTGCTGCATCCCGCCGGTGCAGAAGCCATGAGTTATTGACAGCAATGTCAACCACCTGCCAAAATATGCCCAGGTACCACCGGTGGGACTTTGCTGGAGTACGATACAGGGCAATCATCATATCAGCCAAATCCACTCCACCCATGTGACTGTTGTACTCAGACACAATCTTAGGGCATGGCACATTAATCTTCCTCTTTTCCTCCTTAGAGTAGCATCTTACCTGGGCAACAGGGTTGACAGAAGCACAGGAGCTCACCAAGGTGACTGTTTTGTTGTCTGCCCATTTGACAATAGCGAGCTTTGCATCGTTGTCTACACGGAAGTCAAAGCTGCCTCTTCCTCTTCGTAGGAGGTCTCGATCTTCTTCCAAACTACAACCCATCAAGCGGTTCTTTCGAATGGTGCCCAAACTTCTGAGGCCCATAGATTCTTTTAGATGAGTTATCAAACTCAACGATGTGAAAAAGTTGTCAAATTAGACAACACAGTCGCAGGGGTTTCTGATGGTTCTACACAGCTGCAGAACAACATTTGCACCTAACCCAAACTTTTTGCGTAGAGTTTTTGGAGCACCATCAAATGTAGACTTCCCTGTGTAAACCATGAAGTCATACATAAAGCCAGACACACCAGCGCGCACAAAGATCTTGAACCCCCATTTTTTGGGTTTGCTGGGTAGATACTGCCGCAGACTTCCAGCTTTTTTCCCTTTGTAAGGAACCATCATTTCATCAATTGAGAACTGGTTCTCACTCTCCATTTCTATACATTTGCTCCTCATGTGATCAAGCACAGGCCTTATTTTCACCAGGCGATCTTCACTTGAGTCAGAGCTCATGTTATCTTGAAAGTGGAGCATCCTGGATAAACATTTGTACCTCTTGAGTGGCATGACATCTGCTACTTTGTCATATCTTGTATCTGTTGCCCAGTAGTTTTCCATTGCAGGCATTTTCACTATACCCATGATCAGCTTCATTCCAATGAATGCCTTGATTTCGGAGGCATTAGTGTTGATGCTGCATCCAATGAGCTGGCATGAATACAGGTTTGTCTGTTGAGCAATGACCTCAAAGATGTCCTTGTCAAAGAATTTGCTGAAGTACGTTAGTGGAGTGGAGAGCTCGTCTGGTGCACTGAAGCAGCTTGGTGTTGCAGTAGACTGGTGCTTAAACTCAGTTTTTCTCCAACTATTGAAATGGAAAAAAAGTTATCAATGTAAAAAAACATATACACTCCCTTTCCCCGAATCACCAAAACAAACCACCTAACTATATGTAATTTTACACAAACCTGTTTGTGTGTGTGTGTGAGAGAGAGAGAGAGAGATGAAGAGGGGGGTTCCTTCCTTCCATTCATTTACTAACACATGTGCACACTGGTGAATTTATCAATAATACACATTTAAGAGTTAAATAAACAGTAATCAATATTTCACAACTTTATCTTATTGATAATCTGTATAGTTTAGGCCTAAAAAAAATATATATGTGAGTGATCATTCCTGTTTTATACCCTTATCTGGGCAATGTATCTTCCAGGATACAGACATTCAATACCTAATTATCAAAGTTCTGAAAAGGTAATTCATTATTTTTCAAGAAGAACATATCAAACCATCTTTAAAAAACAACATTCTCTAAAACAAAATCACACCACAGTACAATAAACATGAAAAAATAACAACACCTCATGGCCAGTGTCTTTGTCCACATATACTGCCATTTTGGAATTTGATACAAATGTTTGGAATGTTGGCATAAAGTCACATGACCTGAATACTTGACCCATCCCCCCTTCAGTGTATCTCATGAAGTACACACACATTATGCCCCTCCCCCCACCGCCTGTCAAAAGACTGTATCCCCCAAGATACAGAAACCGTTTAAGGGTTAAAATGTTTTGCTATTTGTTTTTAGCCTCTCTATTGGTGCATTGCTGTGAGGTTAGTATTGCATAAAGGTTTTATTCACATTGACAATTTATTTTCTATTGTTACTCCTCAAAATCTGTACATTATTCCAAACTTTTGGCCGCCAGTGTCCTTTTGAGAACTTTCTATTCTTGTATTGCTGTGTGGGAACCTGCAAACAAGCATTTCCACTTTAAATGTAACTATTTGCACTATCTTTAATTACATTGCTGTTTTTAGTAATGTGTCCCAATATTTATTTGATTTGTATTAACATACGTAACATATTTTCTTGTAACCCTGTTAAATTGTTTGTATACTTTAGAGAATGTTCTGTTGCTGCATCGCTGTGAGGGTACATACAAGCATTTTCTTGTCGAACTTGTTTACACTACTTTGACAATTGTACATATGTTTATTTGTACACAATCATTGTGAAATACTGTATTTTTTGCACTTAAAAAACTTAAAATTTTACTGGTATACGCTGTGGCTGAATAAACAGGTGGGTAGGAAATAGAAGGGGGGGATAAGGGGGGGGGGGTTGAAAAGGGAGGGTTAAGGGGTGAAAGTCGCGAATATCCTAATGTCTTTACTGGTGGACACTCGTTAAAAGTCAAGGTCTGGAATCATTGCCAGTCACAATCTGTCCTCCATTGATATGTTAATACCTCACAGCAGGGGGTGGGGTTGTGACAATGGAGAGGTTTGTGTGTCGCGATATGTCCTAATGCCCAGTGGTGGGGTTTCCTTAAAAGTAGGGAAGAGTAGAAGAATGTCCCATGCTGGAGCTGTTGCCAGTCAGGATTCTAACTGTTCTCGACTGTTTATAGTTCCTTTGCGGTTCCTCTTCGTGAAAAGTCGCGACATAAACCAGCTTTGGAGTGTTGAGTAATTAAAGACTAGTTCTCACGACTGGCCTGGAATTGGCAATATTCGTAAGAGATGTCAAGATAACTAAGACTACGAAATTTGGTGCAGTGCATAATGCTGAGTTAATCATAACCTTTAGAGTGGGCAGACAACATGTGAGCCAGAAATCCTACACCAACGTTTTTTTTTCTCCATAACATACTGTCCCTTAGCACTGTCTTTCTCATTCTCCCTCTACTCCATTGATGTTAATGATTAAATTGAGGTTAGGCTATTACCAAACAGATAATAAAGGGTAGACAAATTACACATTTCAGTGTTATTCTAGGCCTATAACCTAAGGTGCTATTTTCCAGTTTCAGTCAGAGCATTTTCCCCTGAATCAAGATGAGTATCTCCTTCATTCATTAAATCCTCAAACGTACATGATATTGTGATGATTATGAGTCAGAATACTTTCCAGAGGCATCTGTGGATATTGCCCATTGTGTGATAAATGTGAAATAATTAAGGAGTGGCAGGCACTGAATGAAAACTTTGGCACAGATGCAGTTTAAGTCAGATAATTATGCTTTTCCTCTCCTGGCTGAGTGCTAGTGTAGTTGAAATTTTGAAAATTGTTGGTATGAAGCCTTTGATCCAGACCTGTACTTTTCATCCATACCGGTAAATTTAATTTAGACCATTACTGTACCTTTTGTCTTTTGGTAACCCTAAACATAGTAAAACATTTACTAATAATTTCTGTTTTAATTAAATTAATAATTATATTCACCTTTGTAAATGTCAGAAATCTAGTCATTTACTTATTTTCCCATTTATATTATTTAATAATGATTCTTAAGACTATTATTAATATTGTAAATATGAGTCCTAACAAAACATTTAGTATGTATGTAATTTTTTGTCTCATAAAAGATGAATGTGCCATTGGTAGACATTAAAGCAGTTATGGACAATCAGCGTACAATACAGAGGATATTTAATAAAATATATTTGTGACGACTGCACCCTCTGCTGCCTCTCCTCCCCCTGCAGTGGGCAGGCTCCAGCGGTCGACGTCACCGGCCTTCTGACACCACCGCCCATCTCATCTATTCATCTCACCTGTTGTCTTGTTTAGCGCACCTGGTCCTCATTCATAATCATTCCCCCGGTATATATGTTCCCTCTGCTTCCCTGGCCTTTGTGTGTTTTTGTCTCACCATTGTGAGCATTTTTTGCACTTCGCCGTCATTAAAGATGTTGACTGATACGACTCCACGTTTCCTGCTCCTTATGCCTACGAACCCTGACAATATTTAACAGATTTTTTGCAAAATAGTCACACTGTTTTAATAGCATGAACTGACACTATGCTTGGTAAAAAAATTTTTGGCAAAACAATAGCAGAAGTGTTTCTTCAGTATAGATCATTCTACTCTTAGTAAACCCAGAACTAAAATCTTGCATCATTTGGGAAACTATGTGATTAAGGCATAGGATTAATTAATTAATTAATCCTCCCATGCCAGAAATAGCACCTCCAACTCAGATTTGGTTCTTATGTACCAACTTGCTCAATCACGAAGTCTTGGCCGAAATGCTTTTGCACATTCTCCGGTCCTCTGCCTGGATTTAGCTCACAGGAGGAGTTGCTAGAGCTCGCTGAGTCAAGGCAATGATATTCAACTAATAACCCCCAAAATCCGGATGCTACTGACCAATTACTCATTAAATTAGTGGAATTGATAAAATATTTTGGTTTCCAGTCTTTGGACACCTTGTTATGGATTTTCAACACTGTCAAAACATTTTTGCTGTAAACTTTAGTTAATTTCATTTTTCAAAATAATGACATAGGGATGGACAATATATAAATCCTCTGCTCTTGCAGGATATCATTCTGTAATTCAGTTAATAGATACTATATGTGCTATTATGATTGACAGTGCATCAAGCTAAGACGACTAAACATCCTCTTCCTCTTTGACTGCCAAGTCACCAGCAAAATGTATGTTGTATCTAGCACCCTTGGCTTGGCTGACAATAGCATAAACTACCTAGCATAAACTACCTAACTGGAATATTTCATAGAAAGGAGCTCTTTCTGCATTGGAGTTATTTAAGGTACTGCATTTACAAATATATATATATATATATTATTGATATTCTTTCCATTGTGACAAAAATGTGTTCTGTTCAGAAAGTACAAAAATGGTCAACATACACTGCTCAAAAAAATTATAGGAACACATAATCATCACAGTATAAAACCAAGTCAATTAAACTTCAGGGATATCAATCTGTTCAGTTAGGAAGCATAAGCGATTGTAAATCAATGTCACCTGTTTTGGTGCAAATGAAAGTGACAACAGGTGCAGTGGAGAGGGAACAGCAAGACAACCCTGGGGTCATTGATTCACTCTGAGGACTTGGAGGCTTTGAGGAGATATGACCTACGGAAGGCTGTCAGGGATGGAAAAAGAGAATACAGGGGAGAAGTTGGAGTCTAACAACCACAGCTCTGACCGCAAAAGCATGTGGGGAGGACTGAGACACATCACAAAACACAAAGTGAGAAATAGAAATGATGCTCTGACAACACAGTGTCCTTGTCACTACTGATAGCATAAGGTGGTACCTGCAGCCCATTCAGGTTGCACAGGTAGTCCAGCTCCTCCAAGATGGCTCATCCATACATGCCGTCGCAAGACGGTTTGCTGTGTCTCCCAGTACAGTCTCAAGAGCATGGAGTAGATACCAGGAGATGGGCCGTTACACAAGGAGAGTTGGACAGGGCTGCAGAAGGGTATCAACCCAGCAGCAGGACTGGCATCTGCTCCTTTTTGAAAGGAGGAACAGGAGGAGCACTGCCAGAGCCCTACAAAATTACCTCCAGTGGGCCACTGGTGTGCATGTTTCTGACCAAACGGTCAGAAACAGATTCTGTGGTATGAGGGCCCGGCGTCATCTTGTGGGACCTGTGCTCACAGCCCAGCACCGTGCAGCTTGATTGCCATTCACTAGAGAACACCAGAATTGGCAGATCTGCCATTGGCACCCTGTTCTCTTCACAGATGAGAGCATGTTCATAGTGAGCACATGTGACAGATGTGAAAGAGTGTGGAGATTCTGTGATGAGCGTTATGCTGCCTGCAACATCATCCAGCATAACCGGTTTGGCGGTGGTCTGCGGAGGCATATCCCGGGAGGGTCACACAGACCTCCATGTGCTAGCCAACGGTACCCTGACTGCTGTTAGGTGCCAGGATGAAATCCTCAGACCTATCTTCTGACCTTACACTGGTGCAGTGGGCCCTGGGTTTCTCCTGGTGCAGGATAATGTCTGGCCACGTCTGGCCAGAGTGTGTAGGCAGTTCCTGGATGACGAAGGCATTGATGCCATTGACTGGTTCTCACGTTCGCCAGACCTGAATCCAACAGAGAACCTCTGGGATGTTATGCATCGGCGCATCCAACACTGCCAAGTAGCGTCACAGTCTGTCCAGGAGCTCACTGATGCCCTGATCCGGGTCTGGGAGGAGATCCCCAGGACAACATCCACCATCCACCGGAAGCATGCCCAGACATTGTCGGGAGTGCATACAGTCACGTGGGGGCCATACACACTGTCACATTATCAGTTGCCGTGATGAAATTCATGCAATTTGGAACAGACTGTGATGCAAATTGTTTACTTTGATTTTCGGTGTGAGTTTGAATCCAGCCCTCAGTCGGTTGGTGATTTTGGTTTCCATGGACCGTTGTTTAGTCATTTTTGTTCTCAATGAATTACACATTGTACAGTAAAGATTTTGAACTTAAATATATTTCATTCATCGAGACCCGATGTGTGATTTCAGTGTTTCTTTAATTTAATTATTTTGAGCAGTGTATGTAGTTTCAACACCTGCTCACAAAAAACAAAATATAAAATACACTGGAATGGAATCCAACTGTTGGTTACTTTTGTTCAACCACAAATCGCTCCAAGGTAGTTGTTTAATCATCCAAAAAAACAAGTTGTTATTGGATTTTAACATCTTTCTTTTGTGTTTTACAGAAAAAAATAATGTCACTGGCAAAGAAGTGATATTAGAAACAATATTAGAGAGCTTATTATGATTGTAAAATTGATGCAGTGTCATCAACACCAATGAATATTTCTTTGTACTTGCCAAATGATAGTTCCCCTCTCATTACCTAAATATGCTTTCTGGATGGTTACTCACTTGAGGCCAACAATAAAAAAAGTAGCACATTTACTGTCTGCTTTATCTCTCACCTTCCTGTGGTGTATCTGTGTTTATTTGTGGCTGTGTCTGTGTGAGTGTTTATGTGACAGAGAGTATGGAAAATTATGATATGATTGCCCTAGCAGTTTTACAATGCTCTCCATCTATCTCTAAAGAGTTAAGGAGTTTCATCATGGTATGTAAGAGAATCAACAAATGTACTACCTCTGATTATGACTGGGTCTGAGAACCTACAGAATTCGGTTCCTTCAGGCCTAGGCAAAGTGTTATTTTATTCAACTGTCATTGCTATGAAAAGTCTAAATAATGACTACATGGGAATGGGAAACAATAGCAATTGAAAACATTATCAGTGTCCTTTGTGGCCAAACTTGATTGATTGATGTTGTCATTGAGGAATGTCTTCACAATGGTCTCTGCTATCTCTGGGGCAACATTTTCATGCAACAAGGATGTCAAAGCAGTTCTCTGAAATTATGACTCTTGATTGACACAAGGTGTAGGTACCCTTGGCATCATCAAGACATGAGCAACTTAGGAATAAAATAAGCATGTCATTAAGAACATAACATGATGCTTGCGAACATGGGATGACAGCATTTTAAGCACTTACAATATGTGAGGCTTCTCATTACTTGTATTCACATTGGTATTATTTCAAATTACTATTTCTATATCAAATTACAGTTTGCATGGATTTATAGTATCTTACGTGAATATGGTTGTACCATGCTGACTTTCCAAGGGAATGCCCAAACTCCCACAAAAACATGGGGTCGGGTTTTTGGGTCCCCTGCTCTGACCTTGATAGTGGAAGTTGTCCTCGGAGCTCAGATCCAAATCAATCAATATGGCACAAATAGTAAGAACTGTTTCATATTGGAGGTAGAATTTTTTTCTTTTGTAGCTGATTAAATTTGAAAAAGCGGATGAAGGCATTGAACTCCAGATCTTAAGGGTGGTATTAAATACCTAAGTAGCTAGCTTGCTGGTATGTGCAAACAGGCTTCACTATAGTTAAAAGGAACACCAGGATCTCTTGCTTGGTAGCAGCTACTCTGGCACGTACCCTCAGGCTGCCTAGTGGGTATACACATCATTGGCAACAATGCAGTTGTCAAATAAGACTCCACCCATAGGCAGCTTTGTGATTCAACCTTCTGTACTTTTTGTGTTTTTGTGATCTTTATTCTGAGTCTTTTTTGCCGGACCGCGTAAGCAGAGTCGGCCAAGAAGAGCGAATGTCTCTTACTGAGTGAGTGAGTGAGTGACTGACTGACTGACTGAATACCCCCTGTTAAATAGCATAGTGGTTAGAGAAGCGGACCTGTAAACTATTGGTCCTGAGTTTGTATCTCCTCGCAGGCGAAGCGAAGTACGCATTATGAATTATTCTGTATAGACGAAAACTTCGCTGGCTAAAACCGTCAGTATCTACATTATAGTAAGCCTGAAATAAAACAGTTCACGGTTATATTGCAACTGTTTCTGGTGGATTTTCAAAGTACGCAACCATGCATGCGTTTTGGGTCAGGATAGACAAACACATTTGCTGGCTACAACATACAATAGTTACGTTATAGTAAGCCTTAACTGAAACTGTATACGGTTATATTGCGACTGTTTCTGGCATGGAAAAGTTCATCTTCAGCCTCACTAGCAATTGCTCAATTCTTATGATTATTCTTAGGAAGTTAGTAGATACTAGTAAGTCTATTACTGGCTAATAAGCTGTTAAAATGGCCAGTGGCAAAAGCCATACAGTTCATAGACCCTATGGTGGAGGTAAACTTAATAAGAAACGTTAGTCAGTTTAACACAATCCTCAATGGAGTCTAGCGACTGCTGAAATGTGTAATGCCGTGGCGTAGTGGTTGAAGACAATGCCTCTCATGTGGAAGACCTAAGTTCAAATCTATTGAGAGCAACGACATTTAACGACACAGCCTTTCACGTGGGCGACCCGGATTTGAATCTTGAGAGGGCAACACTTTCTATTGTGGGTCGGCTGAACTATGCTTGCCTGGTTTCCTGTTCTTGTTATATGTTAAAAATTAAAACACTAACATTGTATAAATTTGAACCATATGAGTGCTCACTTTGAGTAGTTGACTGCAAACCATCCAGGTAGCCATCAATAACACAATGTGAGATCATGGTGCAGGGTTTTCTTAGCCATCTTTATTTCCTTTGGTTTGATTTTGTCCTAAGTTGGCAGATTGTGTCTGAATGTCAGGTCAAGGTCAGTGGCAATCAGAACAAACAGGTGAGGATCACTTTTCTAAAATGGCTAAATCTTGAATCTGATCTTTCCTCTCTGACCTTTAAACACTACTGATAGGAGGACACGTCACAGTGTAAAGAAGACCCAAGCTACTCTGGGTCCCCATTGTTCATATCAGTGGGGCATGCATTTCACCGGATTGCTGTATCACCGGGGAGAGAGTTACAAACTCGGGCATGTGATGAGAGCTTGTCTGTGATAGTAATTCTTATATTGTTCCCCTCACCTTGTAAAACCATACTTTTCTACCTCAGGAGAATGGCCAGTTACTCTCTTTCTTTGGCTATTTACTGCTGAGATTAGTCTACACACCCACCATAAACTCAATACATCAGTTTGACTTAAGCATATTAACTTTCTAAACAATAACCTACAATACATTTGTTAAATGACATTCTAAAGCACAATAGCCTTTGTGCCTAGAGCCAAATGGGACTTAAGATTCACTGCTGCTTATGTTTCATAGCCAGCTGTATACTACCTTTTCCTTGATGTACTGTATGACGCTGTCTATGTGCATTGTGGCTTGAAATTAGGGAATATGTCCACTAATTCTTAATGTGTGTGCAGTGCACCATGTGACCAACCTTCTGCGAAGATGATAACTTGGACGATGATATTGGAGGATGATGTCATTTGTACTTGCAGGGGGATAGTGGGAGGAGAATGTAGTCAACCCCCTAATTACGGATACATGGATAATCATGACGCCATTCTAACATACTGCAATAGCTTATGTTCTTTGACAAAACTCTAGCTCTCTTAGGCCACTGTTCCTCCCTTTCAAATCCACTGTTATTTTAGCAATTTTGATTGTGTTCAGAGTCCTGGAGGACATTTTATTAAAGAACTCAGGCATCAAAACTAAAAGACCAACCACTCTCCAGGGGTGGCTGCATCATCACTGGTGAGGCCTCCCAGTGGCAATTTGGGAGGAATGGGCTTGGGCGGTTGTTGTATCGGTGGCCTCGGGCCAACCTTCTCCTGGCCCTCTTTATCCTTCTTCCCGAGCTCTGTGTTGTTGGGGAAGAGCAGCTTTTACATTAACATGGCTGGTTGTCATATCCGGACTCTTTTCTGCACCGTTGTCTTCACCTTCTGCCACTACATTTCATTCTGCTTCTTCCCCAGCCAGCTCTGCAGAGGCCTCTCTTCATACATACAGCTGACACTACAACAAAGTCTACAGCTACCAACCTTACTAGTTCCAGGGGGTGTGCAGTAGAAGGCTATCACTTGACCTGAGGCTTCACATGGGGTTATGGGGTGATCCATTCTTTGCAACATAGAGGGGCATTACCATTTCCAATACAATGGAAAGTCATTAGAAGGGTCTTGAATTAAATCAGGAATTCAGCATTTACAGTTATTTGATGTGTCAGGTGGGAATTAAACTTAACAACCAGATTGGAAACAGAGAGGGGGACACTTTTTATATGCACATAATTCTATGATCAACTTATGATGTTATTCATCATAAAGAAATTTGAGGCTTTTGGGAAACCCACCCCACATTCATAAACATCTCTGTGAGTTCTGTGTGGATTCATCGTGTTGGTATAGGCAAGTAGAGGAATGCACGATTGGTCTGCATTTAGTTTCCTTGTGTGCCTTGCGGCAGGCTGTGGTGATAGCTGCAGAGAGCTGTCACAGCTGGAATCAACGCATTGTGCAAGACAGGCCGTAGCAGAGCAGTGGTTTTAAAGGGAAGTCCAATCAATGCAAAACACAAAATGAATTGCCTGCCCGACACAACATGACAACGGGCTGCTTCCTCAGTAGGAAACACAAGTATCCAATGACATCCACACACACCTGCTACTAAAATGAATCAAGCTTTACAATAACACACCTACTTGCTGTTAATTCAAGGGAAAAGGTACACTTTTGTGAAAAGTTGGAGAAACTGTCTGTTCCCTTAAGTAAGGACATGCCACAGGTGTCAAACTGTTTTCACTGATAAAGCAGACTGTCATCTCTGTCAGGGAACAAGCCTGCTAAGATCCAGCACCCACGTCTGCCTTCCTGTCATCTTGAATCCTCAGAGAATTAATTATCAGAGTTATTATTATTATCATTACATGTAATTACATGCATTACATACCTACCCAAGGACCAGGTAGATATGTATTTATTTTTCGTTATAATTTGCTATATTATAATTGGCTATGCGACCTCATTTGTTTTTTATTTGACTAATTACGTATTAGTTTTCAATCATGGTGTGCCGAACACATTTTTGTTAGAATTGTGTTTTTAATGTATATTTGTCTACCCAGTGTAATTATTTGCTAAGTTTTCCGTGAAAGTTGGCAATTGGTGCACGCGTTATGGCACTCCCCCTGAGAGCATTCCTTGTGGAACACTCGAATGTTACACAGTACACAGTAGCCTTCCTTTCCGAGAAGGGACATCGCCAGAAAATACACAGGACTTCAGTGATAATGGACTTCCGACATTGGTGTAACCGTTAGCACAATATACCATCTACAATAGTGACTTATCCTCCCGCACTTTAGTGAAAGACCAAGCAAGCCATTGGCTTCTAAGGAGTCAAGACCTCGATAGCCTATTCAACTCACTATTCGCCGATAATAATTTAACGGGACAGCTTCGATTCAGAAGAATCAAAAGATGAGGTAAGTAACTCATTCAATACTTCCGCAATAAAAATGTTGAAAGTGGCTCAATTTTAAGCTTCGTATGTTTCTTTTTCGCCCTGGTTTTACATGCATAGACCTGGATGTATTGTTGTAGTTTGTTAGTTTCGGTGGTAGCCGTTTTCAATTCATTCACTGTGCTTAAATAATATTTTGTTGACGCTGGAGAGGAATAAATGTCAGTGGGGATATACTTTGAGAAATCTCCCCCGATGATTCAAATCCACGCGTTCATAATTCTGAACTTGAAGCAGTTGTCTGGATGAAGTAGCCTACTGTAGGTTCCGTAGGCAAAACGGACTAGATGAGATACAGTTTGTCAGTGACGTCATATTCTCACTGGACTCAGACTTTTCACCTGCTAATTAACTACTGCTGTAGTACGTTATCATATCTAGCTGGTAACCCCAGCCGGAAACTTCTTACAAATGTGTTATTACGATGTGTGAGCTATATATATTGTGGCATGGTAGTTAGCTAATGTTAGTGCCTCAGGTGAATGACCGGAGCACGATGTTTCACCCGAGCAGTGGCGTTTCTAGTAAATTTGACATAGGCTGGCAAGTTGAAATTCGAGGGTGATTTGATGTTTTTGTGTTCAAAGTTTGGTACGAGTCTTTCCAGTGTGCAAAATCTGAGTGTTGAGAGTTCCCTAATTATTATATATGCAACTTAAGCATTGAGGGAAAAAATGCAGTATTTTACTTTGTGACATTGTTTAGCCTATATTATTCTGCCAGGTGCAGAAGCATAAATCAATGCATCCTGAAAATGAATGCCTTATAATTGCTCGCAATACACAAACACAATATAATGAGGTTGTAAGTAGTGCAGCAACTCAAGTTTCAAGGTTTATTTGTCAAATGCACCGAACAACACAGCGTCATCCTGTACAATGAAATTCTTATGACTTGGCACCCAGGTGCTAATCACCCCTCACTGAATGCATGATGAATGCGCGATACTCCCAGATGAATGATCTGACCTTGCTTGAATTTGAATAAACTTACAAATGAAATACAAGTTTTCCACGACCATTAAACAACTTAATTAGGCTATTATTCAAATAATACAAACGATATAGGCTACTTATCACACGTTACCGTTTTTCAATTGGACATTCAGCTTATTGTGTAGGCTAATTCATCAAATGTCAATCTATATTATTTTAGGAGGGAAAGAGAAGGAGGGATACTAGATAGCCCCACTACAACCCGGGGAGAGACCTGCAAAGTCACGCCGTTCACAGCCTATTCGTTTCGGATCTTGTCTTTTTCTAACAAATCCTCTCGGTTTTTTCGAGAACTTATTCCTGTCACCTATAGACAAGTCTTTTATGCCAGTAACCTAGGGGACTAGAGCTATGCACTGGCGTTGAAATCAAATCGATAGCCCCACTACAACCCCTGGGAGAGACCTGCAAAGACGCGCCGTTCATATAGCTTAATCGTTTTGCACCTCGTCTTTTTCTAATAACTCCTACAAGATTTCCATGACCATTCAAAAACCTAATTAGGCTGTTATTAAGATTCTACAAATGCATTAGGCTATATCATTTACCAATTACCAATCCAACAAACGTATTACACCTTACTGTTTTTATTAGGAAAAACATGAAAAGGTTTTATAAAACAGTTTTATCAGGAGAGAAAGAGAAATTGCGTCCATGTAGTTTACATTCTTTTCAGTTGTTACATGTACATGTCTACTTCCAGAACCTAATCTAATTGAATCTAAGGAATAGCAATGACTTCAATGGATGAATGGGCGATAACCCCGATACACCTATGCATGTGATTGAAGTGTAATGATGATGAGGGTAGAAACTGTATATAATCTGAACTCCGGGAGCAAGTCAGACACAACTCAGACAATTTACAGCGTTTAGATCACAATGGCAAACCGACGCCCTGACAGCATTGCAGATGCTACAAAATTTAGATGAGATGGAGTCAGATGGAGGATCAAAAATAGATCCCAAAATCGACGTGTTGGATGGCGGGTCTTCATCTGATTCTGATATTGATCCGCCACCGCCGATGCCTGAGCCTCCTCACAAAAAAAGAAACGAACCGACGGCGACCTATGAGTAGGCTACGTGCAGTGCTACCGTTTTGTTTGCGGGTCCTGCTCACACAAACCCCCGAAGCTGTGTGCTGCCTGTGGGGTAGTTCAAGTTTAAAGTTCAAGCGAGATGCATAAATGCATGGGCCCACATCATACAAAACAATCGACAAATGACTTTTCTATATTTTATCAAATAGTCCATTTTGTAATTCATGTGGGCAAATGTAAATCATCCATTGATCATTCTTTTATTCTGTAATCGAATGTACAAATAAAATACATTTTATTAACTTTATCAATTTTATTTCTACGAATAGGCTGTAGCCTATGTGTTATACATTAGGGATGGGCACGGATAGTCGAATACCCGAAATGTATTTAGTATTCGGGAATACTTGTGTGTATATTCAATGAACCCCCATTTTTTTCGTATATGTATTTTTTTGGTTGAAATAGATAGACTTAAATGTTATTTTTTAAAATACTTTTAAAATTCCAATGTAAAAATTTTACATAGGACGATATACCATGACATTTTAAAAAACTATACCGTTTTAAGTTGTTTTTATAGCATGCTCCTTCACACGTGTTTGTGGTTTACGTTCCTCAATCAAAGTGGTAGTAGTGTGGTCGGGCCCAGTCAGTCAGAATGACGCAATATATACTTCTTAGCCTACTGTTAGCAAGTGGATGAAAGTTAACTAATTCAAGGGAAGATGGAATATATTTACTGAATTAATGTTACCTCTGGAAAAAATATTTGGCCACAAAACGCTAGGTAAAGTTCAGCTGTGAAATCGAAAGGTGGTTGAGAGTGCAGAAAACGGTGAGTTAAGCAAATGGCATATAGCTGGCTAGCTTAAGGTGACCAGATGTCTGAAATGAAAACCGGGGACATTTCCAGTTTGGAGGTCAATATATCATTAAAGTATCTGATGTTATTATCTATGAAATAAAAAAGAGGGACAATTCCGGTTTCTTGTATTTAGTCTAACAGGCACATTGTGATAGACAGAGAAAACTATATTACAGAAAAACCACAGACAAGACAGAACTGTCCAATCTGAACAGCCATTCAGTGGTTGTCTAGGCAGAATAACAGCAGAAGAGAACATGAGCAAAATATAAAAACAGAGACAAAAACTTTTTCTTCTACAACAATCGTTCTCTTTTGTTCACTCATCTTCTCTTTCTTCCTTTCCTTCTCTTTACCTTTCCACCTCATCTTTTACACCCTCCTCACTTCACTTTTTTTACTCCCTTAATTTTTCCTTCTCACTCTCTTCTCCTTCCTCTCCAATCTTTAATAATAAATAGTACACTATTAGATAAAGTACTTTGGTTAACAGTTTCCCATTGCTTGCCTCATTTTTGTATTTTATCTCAAAATCATTGTAATAATAAATTGGCAGGCTCTGTAATCATATCTTTACCTTTCCTCCTCAGTCTCCTTCAATCTTCTTCCTATCTAGTCTTCCTCCTTTCCTTCCTCTCCACTCTCTAACAGAAAATATTATGCTAGTATTATCCATGAAGATTTCTAAATGTATTTTCACGATACTTATGTCAAATCATTCAACTTGTAATCTACAAATAAATATTTTTATAATTAATTGTGCATTCATTTAATATGATAATATTTTCAAAATAGCCTGTCCACTGCATGTCTTATATGTGAACGTTTTTTAACCTAGACAGTAGCTAGCTAACCTTTACATAGCTAACGTTAGCTAGAATAACCTATTTTAAACCTTTTAGAGCAGATAATCTATCTATTTAATAGTAATAAATTGTGACATTGTAACATCACTAGCTAGTATTTAAAACGATTCAAACCTCAGGAAGTATAGTCATTTTTGGGCAGTTTTCACTGCCAAGTATGCTTGTCTGGACCAGGTGAGTTCATCCTTGATGAACACACCAAGAAACTTGAATTCCGAGACTCTCCACTTCAGCTCCATCGATGTGTATGGGGCATGCCCCCCCCCTGCCGCTTCCTGAAGTCCACGATCATCTCTTTAGTCTTACAGATGTTGAGCGAGAGGTTGTTGTCCTGGCACCATGTAGCCTGGTTCATTACCTCCTCTCTGTAAGCGGTCTCATCGTTGTTGGAGATGAGACCCAAAATGGTAGTGTCGTCTGTGAATTTGAGGATGATGTTGGAGCTGTGTGTGGCCACGCAGTCGTGCGTGAACAGGGAGTAAAGGAGGGGACTGAGTACACAGCCCTGTGGGGCTCCAGTTCTCAGGGTCAGTGTAGAGGAGGTGAGGTTGCCCATTCTCACCACCTGGTTTCGGCCTGTCAGGAAGTCCAGGATCCAATTGCAGAGGGAGGTGTTAAGTCCCAGGGTCCTGAGCTTAGGAACAAGCTTGGCGGGCACAATAGTGTTGAATACAGAGCTGTAGTCAACAAACAGTATCCTCACGTATGTGTTGCCTTTTTCCAGGTGGGAGAGGGCGGTGTGTGTCGTCAGGGCGATAGCATCCGTAGAGCTGTTGGGGCAGTATGCAAATTGAAAGGGGTCCAGGGTGTCAGGAAGAGTGAAGCAGATTTGAGTTCTGACCAGCCACTCGAAGCACTTCATGATGGTGAAGGTCAGTGCTATAGGCCGAGAGTCATTCAGGCAGGTGATGGAAGGTTTCTTCGGTACAGTGACGATGGTGGTCTGTTTGAAGCAGGAGGGGACTACAGACAGGGAAAGGGAGAGCTTGAATATGGAGGTGAAAAACTCAGCTAGTTGGTCACCGCACCCTGTGAGGAGACAGCCTGGAATGCCGTCTGGCCCTGGTGACTTCCAAGGGTTCACTTTTTTAAAAACTCTCCTCACGTCAGCTGTGGTTAGGGAGAGAGTGTAGTCATCCTGGTCCTCAGCAAGCCTCACTGAAGGAATTGTGTTGGTTGCCTCAAACCGTGCATAGAAGGTGTTGAGCTCGTCAGGGAGTGACGAGCTCAACAAAGGGAGTATTTCTCCCTTTGTATTCTGTGATGTGTCGCAGTCCTCCCCACATGCGTCTGGGGTCAGAGCTGTGGTAATTTGAGTCCAACTTATCCCTGTATTCTCTTTTTCCATCCCTGATAGCCTTCCGAAGGTCATATCTGGATCTCCTCAAGGCCTCCTTGTCCCCAGAGCTATAGGCGTGCTCTGTGCTTAGCACGGACATTACCATTTACCCAGGGCTTTTGATTGGGGAAAGTCCTGACAGTGACCCTCTCAACGACATCGTCGATGCATTTGGAGAGATATGCTGAGACAGTCTGTGTATTCATCGATTTTCCCATCGGCTGCATCACAGAACACCTGCCAATCCGTTGTTTCAAAGCAGTCCTGTAGGGCAGTAATAGATTCCTCATTCCAGGGTTAGGAACTGTCTAAGAAACCGTTTTTTTCTGTTTTTGAAGTTGTCTGTAGGATGGAAGGAGCAAAATGGAGGTGACGTCTGCTTTCCCAAATGCAGAGTGGGGGAGGGCTTTGTAACCATTCCGTATTTGTGAATAACAATGGTCATGAGTCTGATCGCCCCGGGTAGGAAAGTTAATGTGCTGGTGGTATTTTGGTAGAACTATCCTCTTATCTGCTCTGTTAAAATCGCCAATAACCATAACAGCTGCCTCAGGGTGGGCGTCCTCTAGTCCATTTATTACTCCATATAGGTCTTTCAGTGCACGCATTTTATCCACTTGTGGGGGGTTGTAGACTGCTGTGATAATAGCTGAGCTGAATTCCCGTGGAAGGTATCTTTACAGACAGTAGCTTTAGGTCTGGTGATCAGTGTGTAGATAGCAATGTAACATCCGTTCCCCAGTGAGAGTTAACCATAATGCAGACCCTTCCGCCCTTACTTTTACCTGACTCTGACATTCTGTCCTGCAGGGGGATAGAAAAGCCAGCAGGAGTGACGCACAAGTCTGGCACCAAAGGATCCAGCCACGATTCCACGAACACTAGCACACTGCAGTTTGCAAAATCCTGTTGAAAGTTAATCTGTGCGTGTAGTTCATCCATTTTATTGTCCAGGGATTGAACATTTGCGAGTAGAATGGTCGGTAATGGCGGATTGCAGTATCTCATCCGAGATCTGCATAGGACACCGACACGTTTGCCTCTCTTTTTTCTCTTCCATCGGCGTATTGGTAAACAGATTGGCGGCAGAACAAAAGAATTGCAGCAGTCGCTCCAGTGAGGGGTGTAAAAGTCTGTGTTCAATGATGGACAAATATCCAAAATGTTTATTGATCATACTGTATGAGCAACAGTGCAGCATAAACAAAAATAAAAACAAGATTAAGCAAAAAACTACATAGTAAATGCAGAGCCATTGTCAGAGCGTCCTTATTCTCTGGTGCATCGGTAGAATTTACTAACAAAATTTAAATTACAACTGTTTATCCTATATGACCACACATCACATTTTGTTGGTGTTATAGAGATGTCTAGAGATGTCTAATTTAGAATTACTGTAGATAAGCGTTAACTTTCTCCAGAGATTAAATTAACAATTGAATTATCCATAGCAAGCTACATCAACATTATTCAAGTGCCTCTTTGCTAGCTAGCTATCAGGACAGGTATTACATGGCAATGATGGCAGCTAGCTACAAGCTATTTCATCTGCCAATTTTCTAGCATGCTAACTTTACCAATAATATTGACGATTGCATTACATTAGCTAGTAGACGATATCAGACATATCTGAACCATAATAAATGGGTGCTGCTAATGCAAGATTATAACATTTTGTATTTTATATTAAGTAAATACATGCAGCAGTAACTTGTTTCAATACTGCTAGGCTAGTCTAGTGTGATCCTGACTGATCTTGAACACTGGTGTTCCACAAGGCTGTGTGCTGAGTCTCTCCTGTACTCCCTCTTCACCCACAACTGCGTTCCTGTACACAGTTCCAACACCATTGTCAAGTTTGTAGACAACACCACGGTGGTAGGCCTGATCAGTGATAATGACAAATCAGTCTACAGGGAGGAAGTCAAGCTCCTAGCGGCATGGTGCGCTGACAACAACCTGGCCCTCAACACAAAGAAAACCAAGGAGCTCATTGTGGATTACAGGAAGTCTAAAGGCTGCAGTCACGCCCCAGTTCTCATCAATGGCACTGAGATGGAGCATGTCCAGCTTCAAATTCCTGGGTGTCCACATCTCCGAGGACCTCCCCTGGACCCTCAAAACCTCAGCCCTCCAAGATCCTTGTGAGCTGCACAATCGAGAGCATTCTGACTAATTGTGCCGCAGTGTGGTTTAGCGGTTGCTCTGTAGCCGACCGGAAGGCCCTGCAACGGGTGGTGAATGCCGCCCAGCACATCACTGGTGCCCAGCTTCCAGCCATCGTAGACATCCGGCGTAAGCGGTGTCTGTGCAGGGCATGCGGCATTACCAGGGACCCTTCACATCCATCCCACAAACTGTTTGCCCTCCTACCATTAGGCAGGCAGTACAGGTCTCTTTGTTCCCACACCAGCAGGCTCAGGAACAGTTTCTTTCCATCTACTGTAACCCTGCTGAACCATACTCCTTGTTGCACTACTCCCTTTGTACTGCTCTGACGCTGCCTTGCAGAGTCTGATAATGGAAGTTTTCAGTGGTTACTGGTACTTGTCTACCTCGGGAACCTCACTGTTACTATCCCTGCATTTCAGTTGCACATGCACCTTGCTCATTCAATTTGCCTCTTTGCACATTTAGAATTGCCATCGTACTTGCATTTTTACAGTTGTTACATACGCATGTCTACCTCGGGGATCTCATTGCTGCTATCTCTGCATCCCGGTTGCACATGCTACCTTACTCCTTCAATTTGCCTCGATTGCACATCTAGAATGCCATTTAGAATTGCCATTTGTACCCCCACAACTATTTATCCCACTTGTAACATACACTATACTTAATACTTGTACATTTTCTGCTCTCCTCTATTTGCCTTAATTGCACATCTAGTATTGCCATTTGTATTGCGTTTGCCTTCATTGCACATCTATACATTCCACTTGTAATATACATATACTTAATTCTTCTAAAAACATACATTTTCTGCCCTCTTCTATTTGCACTTCTGGTTAGATGCTAGGTGCATTTGGTTGTACTGTACTTGTTCAATGACAACGTTGAATCTAATCTAAATCTAATCTACTCCCAGTGCATGGGGTCAAGGGGCTGGCATTTGGCTGGCTGTCTCACACTTTTGTTTGTTACTTTCATTAACATTTACACTCTGAACAAAATTCAGTCTGCACCCAAAATGAGATCAGAGAGATGTCATATTTGACTAGCCATCAATGTTGGACACGTTTGTCAGATCTAGATGGGTTTAATTTGACTAATCATTAAGATTAATCACTTATCTCATCATGAGTTTATTTGTGAAGGCCTACAGTACAGTCCAGTGTGGTCACTGGTAGTGTTGGCCTACAACTGTTTTTCATTACGGGATCTGATAAATATGTTGCATAAAGAAATTTCACCTATGTTTTTTCTTTATAGCCTGATCGTACCCAAATGCTTCATTCTCATGATAATGCAGACAGCAATTTGATATCACAGACACACACACACACACACACACACCCTTATATCACATTGAATGACACTTAGGTCAGATTGTTATCTCTATGGATGGGGCTAGGACACACAGCACTTAGGTGCAGGTGTCCACTTGGCTGTTGTCCATGGTATAGTACTACTGTATACTGTGATGTTATTGTTTTGGTCCAGAGAACCAATGAATTAATGGATAAAATAACATGTCTGTGTTCATGTTTGGTGTCATTTTCATGAATTAATTTACATGAACTTGCATGCAAAGTGGAGTCTGTCGATAGCATAGCCAGAGTAGTCAGTACAGTTTTACCTATTGCCACTGTGACTCGTTCCAGGCTGAGAAATGTTAAACAAGGTAGTGCTAATAATAGCAACCTTATTAAGATAAAGCCTTCCTCCACTTCGGTCACAAATAAAAATGACTGTATCACCTCGCATCTCAAAATGGGACTCCCTTGCTCCAAAGGCAGTTGCAGTAAATGAATTAATCTCTGATCATAAACTAGATGTTATTGGCTTGTGTGAAACGTGGCTAAAGCCTGATGAATTCACTGCCCTAAATGAGGCCTCTCCTCCTGGCTATCCTACTGATCATATCCCCCGTGCATCCTGAAAAGGAGGGGGTGTTGCTAATATTTATGACAGTAAATATAAATTTACTCTCAAACACATCACTGGTTTTAATTCTTTTGAAGTTTTACTAATGAAAGTTAACCAGGCTGATGAACCGTTTTACATAGCTACTATGTACAGGCCCCCCGGGCCATACACAATGTTCCTCAATGAGTTTCCAGAATTCTTGTCTAACCTTGTAGTCATGGCAGATAGTATTCTAATTTTTGGCGATTTCAATATTCATATGGAAAAGTCCAATGACCCTCTTCAAAAAGCCTTTGAAGCCATAATTGACTCAATGGGTTTTATCCA
>JACXGI010009021.1:0-31611 GCA_016801175.1 Esox masquinongy
ACCAGGTTATTGTGAGTTTTTTATTTTTTATTTTTCCCCCTCAAAGATTTCAGTTTGTTTTTCAATTGAATTGTTCACGTTATAGGTCACATTAAAGGTGGAAAAAGTTCTGACATGATTTATCTTTGTCTCATTCTTTTACATCACAAGAACCTGGCATTTTAACAGGGGTGTGTAGACTTTTTATATCCACTGTACACAATACTGCTGGCGAGGATGAAAAGTACAGGCCGCATGAAAGGTGAATGTGAATTTATATTACTTTTAAAAAATTTTAAAATAGTCCAAAGAAATAAATCAGTAAGTGTTTGGTGGCTGCGTGAAATAGAACATTCATCATGCAAATGTATTAAACAAGATTAGTCTTAGGTTGTCTGGATTGTGGGCTTTGGGGAGGAATAATTTGGCGGGAATAACACTGCAATGAACACTACCTAGTTATATAAATTGGTTAACACTTTGTTATTGAGTTTAACTTAATTAATAACTTGTTAATTACCATTTATCTATAGACATATTTATTTTTTATGCTTAGAAGGGGCATGGCAAAAAGATTTTCACATTTATTGCTTTACTGCATTGGTTGAATATGTACATCATCTGTGATAGATGGCTCCAATACTGAAAAAGGAATGTTTTGTCTTTCATATCTCAGGTAGAACAGTCGACACAACACTGGTGTGCTGGGATTAGTGTTAAATCAGATTAGTCTAAAATGTATTGATGAAGAATGGAGCGGGACTGACTTTGAAGGTAAGAAATAGCCTGACTGCAAACTCTAACATTGAATTAAGGATTATAAAGCATATTATAATTGCTAAAACACCACACTTGACTTCTCAGATGCAGCTGCAAGCCGATACCTGACACAAAGGGAGAAACATTGTTCATGGACAACCTGGACAAAGCAGCAAAGAGGGACAAGCGACAGGTATGTATATAAATGTGTAGAAAGAAAAACACGTTTTGAGAACGTTTGTTTTATATTTGATTGAAAGTGTTGACTCATTTCTCTTAGAAAATCAATAAAATAAGGCCACATCTAAATTGGGTGTATATCCCTTTTAATATGAAGGTAAAACAGCGACAAAAGTTTTTTATTTGTAAAAAGATTTTGCACACTTGTAAAAAAAATTTGCAAACTTGTTATTACTTTTGTAGTTGTATAAAAAATGTGTGTAGTATAACTAACTTGATATTTGGAATCTTGCTACTCATTAATAACACTTGCCAACGTAAAATACGGACATTCAGAGTTCTGTTACTAAAATTTCTTTAGAACTGTGACAAAATGATGTGTATTTGTAAATCACAGTCTGCGGTAGTATGTTTCACAGCGTTTACAAGCAGATATATGCATGAGGACGCTGATCGGCATGGCATAGCTTTTTCTGACCAATGAACTGAGTGCATGGTTAGTCCGTCATGTTTTCATGTTTTAACCAATCTGAGTAGAACCCCCCCTGCTATGACCATAACAATGGTGAGGTTTGCGTGTGCACGATATGTCCTAATGCCCAGTGGTGGGGTTTCCTCAAAAGTAGGCAAGAGTAGAAGAATGTCCCATGCTGGAGCTGTTGCCAGTCAGGATTCTAACTGTCCTTGACTGTTGATAGTTCCTTTGCGGTTCCTCTTCGTGAAAAGTCGCGACATAAACCAGCTTTGGAGTGTTGAGTAAGTAAAGACTGTAGTTCTCACGACTGGCCTGGAATTGGCAACATTTGTAAGAGGTGTCTAAGATAACTAGGACTACGAAACAGGGTTATTTGGCAAGGTGATAGATCAGCAGAGGTGACCCGAATGTTGAGGAGAGCTTAACGTTCATATACTACAAGCAAGGAGGCAACTTGGGCAGACAGGAAGACAAACAACATGAACATACAAAGAAATTCGATGCGATAGCTTTCCAACCAATACACTGGCGCCATCTTGGAACACCAAATCAGCACAACTTATTGTGACTCAGAGTTAGGGAGTTCATTCTCAGCCCAGTCATGTTGTGTCTGACAGGCGCGCTCTCATCATGCCTATGTCCAAGTGCAAGCATAAGTAGGACACCTGCTGACTGGGCCATGGCACGCTCTTCTTTCAATTCACAGCCAGACCCAAACGTGTGAACACTGTCACCAATTGGACTGTGTGGTGTATTACCAACTCTGCTGATGATGCTAGTATCAGTAGGTTATCTAGATACACTAGAACTCTGATCCCCGTCTGCGTAAAGGTTCCAGTGCCGCCTCCACACATTTGGAGAAGGTGTGCGGATCCAGGGTGTAGCCAAACAGCACTCTTGTGCTGTTGAGGATGGATTCCTACAGACACTTCATCGTGAGCATGTGGAATGACCGTTTGGTCACACACTCGTTCAGATTGCGTAATTCCAAAATCGGTCTCACACCCATCTTCTTTGGCACCAGGAAATAAAGGGAGTAGAAACCGCTCTCCCTCCGGGCCTGTGGAATGATGTCGATAGCACCCTTGTCCAAGAGTTTTGCTATCTTTGTTGACAAGCCTGCTGCCCTGTCTGGTGACGCCATCACCGTCTCCAGCACTCCTTTGAATGGGGGCAGGGTGCAATGAAATTGTAGGGCGTACCCTTTTCCAATCGGGCGATTGAGCCACACGGGAAGAGTTGAGTGCTGATGCCACTCCCAGTAATGCTGCGTGAGTGGGAGTGCGCATAACTGAGGAGCCTCTGCCTGGAAACATTCATAGTCCAATTTTGGCACGGTGGCACAGCTCATGGGGGGCACACCTCAAAAGGAAGGAGCACAGAGAGACAAGCTTGATACACAAGAAAGCCATTGCTGGGCCGTGGCAGAGTAGCAACGTTACACGGTGCAGAGAAGGGCTTAGTCCCAGAAGCAGACACACACACAGGCTCAATTACACTGTCAATCAGTTTATTAGGGCTGTCAAAGTTAAAGCGTTAACTCTTGAGATTAATTTAAAATACTGAGACTAATGCCGGTATTTTTTTATCGCCGTTAACGTATTTTACATTTTTGAACCTCAGAGCCATTCATAGTTAATGCTTGACTTCACCGGACTTTAGCGGGAGCTGTTAGGATTGCAGCAGGCTACTTCCTTGCACTAATTCTATTTCCAATAACTTTATTGGCGGTTGACTTGTCCTGCACGCTTCACAGGTATTTTTTTCAATATATCATTGAAGATTAGGCATTTGTGTCGTGAATGCTCGACTCTAGTGTTTACCTGGCTCTAGTTTATGAATCCTGCCTAACAATGTGTTAGCAGGCTACACATCCGTTATTTCAATGGATGTGTGGAAATTGGAATATCACTCCTTGCGTCCCGCAACTCAATCTCCCTCCAAAAATCTATAGAACAAAAAGGCCTCTCTTCATCAACAGTCCCGAGACATTATGTTGCGTGAATCCACCTGCAAACACCTTGTTTGTAGATTGGTAAGTTGTCATTATTCGTTTTTGCTTATCTAAGCTAAATATTAGCCTAATGTCGTCGCCTGTCGCGTTTCCACCAAAGCATATTCTAATAGTGGATTTAACAAACATCTTGTGTAGGCTACTCTGCACAAATTACAAAGCTCCCTTGATTTATGTTTGTAGTGTGGTGGATCCACCGGGGTGCCAGAGTGACCCGCCTGAACTCTGTGGCCAAGAGAGACACCTGCTGTCTGGGACGGGTTTCGTGGGTGCTCTGATGGAGGCAAAGTGTGAACACCTGTTGTCCCCCGCTGATTACCTTGTTATGCAGGTCTTTTGACAGTTCTTTTCTGGTCCCCATGGCTCAGTATCTAACCTGCTCAGTGCATACACGTGAGAGCTAACAAACTCATTGACTATTCATACACAGACACTAATTGCAATTTAAAAAGCCACAGGTGTGGGAAATTCACCTTCAAATGCCATTTTCACCTGTGTGTCTGTAACAAGGCCAAACATTCAAGGGTATGTAAACATTTGATCAGGGCCATTTGGGTGATTTCTGTTATCGTTATGATTTAAAAAGGAGCCAAACAACTATGTGATAATAAACGGCTTCATATGATCACTATCCTTAAATAAAAGACAGTTTTTTTGCATGATCAGTCATATTTTTAAAATCAATGCCAAAATCTCACAATTTCTGCCAGGGTATGCAAACATATGAGCACAACTGTAAGATGGTAAGACTACTGTATGGGACCAGCAACCTTCTATTTAGATTTACATGGGCTACATGTAGAGGCTGCCAGATATTGTGGTAAGTTATGGACTGACTTTTAAGGGCTGTGACAACTTGCATTTATTTAATTCCAATTCAAGCAATTAGCATAAAATAAATACATAGTATGTCTTGCACTCAACTTTCCTTTTCAACTTTTTTGGAAAGAAAAGAAAAAGGTGCAGTGATCTCTTAATTTTTTCCGGAGCTATAGTACTCTGTTAGCTGCAAGGAGGGAATGCAGTTAGGGCAGCATTGTGAGTTTTAGGCAATGTGTAGCAGCTGGTGCTGTAGTTGTATTACAAAATTAATATTTTTATAGACGTAGAAATAAAAACAACCCTATAATATGGGCTTGAATTTTCAGGCACGATTAAATATTTTGGTAAGAATATATTCTGCGTTTTAAATATATAGCTAATCTAGGCTATATATGTTTTAATATTTCCACTTTTATTGGGTCAGTTGTTTGTACATTGGGCCTATAGAATGGGTTACCTTTGTGCACGTATTGTTGAGCAGGAGAGTTTGTCTTTGAGGCCAAATGTGCTTGATCTACTTTTTAATCTGCATTGTCAATGGGGAGGTTCATGTTTTTTCCCAAAAGCTTGGGGAGGGTGATGTGAAAATATATTTTGCTTGGGGGAGGTTCAACTATTTTCCATGTCATTAAAAAAGATCAGTCCTGGTGGAACTGGATTTTGACCCGTTATAGATGAATTCCAAATGAATTAATTAATTAATGTAACAAATTAATTTAATATATAAAGAGAGTATTACAATTACAGTACAAGTATCCAAGATAAAAGTTCTCTGGAAATTGAAGATGCAGGCAGGAGTGAGGAAAATGCAAGAGAGAGCATTCCCAAACCTCACTCAGGTTTATATCCCCAAACCAAAAGTGTGGGGGTTGGTTTACTGACCTAAGGATAATAAAACTAAAGAATAGACCCCTTATCAATTAGGGACACACTCCAATCTGTTCTGTTATCTCGAGAAGCAAACAAGCTAGGCAATAATAAGCAAACCTTTTGTCCCTGTATTCACATCTTACAGTTTCAAATGTTAACCGTTAACATTCCAATGATTGCCTACTAGGATAGAAATTAAATACATAGGTATACATGTCTTTAATAAATAATAAAGAATCATTGAATATGTAAATAAAGATCTGAAATTTTTCAGTTCCTTCAGTCACAATTTTTTTTATAATCCTGTCTCTTTTTTTTTGTCTAGAGACAGATTTTTGGAGAGAGTTCTTCAAGCTCCAACTAGATTTGCATAGGATAATGGAAAATACTATTTGTCTTGGTATGGTAGCATAGTTTTGTCATATTTTTTTGTTGTTCTTTATTTTGAATAAGCTAAGTGTAATGCACATTTTGTATTTTTTATCACATGATGCCTTGATTCAATCAGTGATGTCTGTTTGGAGTGGGTCCAACTGGTCCACGTTAGCCAACCTAACTATTTAAGATGGCCATTTCTTCTGTTTTGTAAAATGACCTGATGAAGATCCTTGGATCAAAATGTTGTTCCTATTAAATCTTTTTGATATGGCAAGTGACATAGACAATGTGCGGGAGTTTTTAAAGAACTGCACCCAGAACTAATGATCTGTGGGTATAATGGAGCTACGTGGGGATGGCTTTAAGTCTGATAATGTCCAAATAATGTGTGTGTTACTGTGCTCAGACCTGCATCATGTCCACCATCTTTTTGAGTTCAGTGGGTTTGATGCCGGAGGCGTGTTGCATGGTGAAACCCTTAAAGTTTTCTATCAGGACAAAACCATTTATCTGGGTCTCCTCATTCTCCAACAACTTCTCCAGGATCACACAGTACGCTCGCAGTGTCTGTTCATGAAAGGAGATTGAGAAACATTTTGAAAGTTTGTCCTAAGAAAACTGCAGTGTGGTCAATGAAGTAACAGCGTGCTTTTGGCTTCCATTTGGTAGGAAGACTTAAGTGGTGCTCCAAATATAACATCTCTCTTTTTGAATGGCATGACAACTGAATTATTGGTTACAGAGTATGTACAATAGAGGTACTGGTCTGTTGGTTCAAATAAGGGTTACAAATTCCCAAAGCTACAAGGATTTTCAGAAATACCAGTTGGTGGATTTCCTCCAATATGGATTAATAACATAAGTATTTCCCAGTACTACCAAACAATAATAATAACAAAATGTTCATTGTTTTGTTATAGATATGCAATATGCACTGCAAAGTAAATTAAATGAATATGTTTTTGGAGATCAGGGGCTGTATTCACAAAACATCTTAGGGCTAAAGGTAGTTTCTAATTTGCTGAATTAGGAGTAACTCTTGGGCGTGTCAGTCCTAACTTAAGATTAGGACTGACACCTTTAGATTAGGACTTAGACCAAAAAAATAAATTTTTGGTCTAAGAGTATTTCACAAATACAAAGTGTTTTAGCGCTAAAACCAGCTCCTAAATCTGGGAAAAGTTAGGAGTAGTCAAGAGGACTCCTAAGTCACTAAGACCAAGTCACAAACAATTCTAAAAGGGCTGCTGCTGGCAATCCGCCTCATAATCAGCTAGATGTTTTAGAAACATTTATTGTTATTGAGCTTTTAACAAGGTATCGCCTTAATCGCGAGTGTATTATGATCAAAGTAGAGCTAGGCAGGGATGCTGTCACTTCACCACCAAACATAAACAACCCAATAACATCGGACATCAAGGTTGTGACAACTCTACACTACTTGGCCACAGGGAAAATGCAGCTATGCAACGCAGAAGAACTACGTATATCTCAGTCACCTGTCAGTAGAATATTACATCAAACAATAAACGCCCTTCCCAGACCCCATATCGTGCGACAAATCATTTGGATTACTCATGATGTTTGCCAACTACAATGAAACAAAGCCGACTTCATGGCCAAAGCTCGACCACCCGGTGTAGTTGGTGGTGGGACACATAATTGCACAAATTATTGCACCATCAAAAGATTAAAGCGCATTTCTTTACGAGCTGCCAGACATGTAAGAGACTGACAATTAGCTGGACATATCTTGACTAGTCAGTATATCATTCTTGATTTCATGTTTAATCGTGACACTACATTTTAATATTAATATATTTCAATATGGAAACACAACACATTTTTCTACAGTATTGCTATGATGAATTCACTCACAGAGAACCCTCCCCTATCAGCCAATCACTGTGGGCATAGCAGGTAAGTAAGCTTGTTCATGGAACACGACATCACCCATAGCAACCCCGCCCTTTCTCTTTGCTTAAGACTTCTCCCCGTTCCTTAGTAAAAGTTGGTCTTAGCAGCTTTGTGAATAGGTTTGAAGAGGAAACTCTAAGATAAAATGTTTTGTGAATACGGCCCCAGATGTTTAGCCATTTTGCATTTGTATTTACTATTTATTTTTATGCACAAATGCAGTATTTAAAAAAAAAAATATTTTTTATTTTCTTTTAGGTATCTATGTACATACATCCTAATACCCAAAATAAAAATACTAACAGGTCCATGGCATCACAATCTTCAAACAATTTCATATGTTATCATGATACAAATTCAGAGTAAAAGAATGGCAGTGACTTTAGACAGTTTTTAAACATTGCAAAAACTGAAAACCAATAGTTGCTATACTCTACCTCATCAAAGGTAACCTCCTCCAGGTCCCAGTTCTCGATGTTGAAAAGGATCACCACACGGCCATACTTGTCCCTCTTGGGCAAGACTACAGGGTAGCCTGCCTCAATGGTACTGCGGACTGCCTCAGGGGTCAGGTTTTCAAACAGCTCAGGGTAGTCCCTCCTGAACCGCACGTAACCTGTACAGAAAATGTGACAGATACTGAATCAGTCAGGTTCCTCTTCAAATGCACATATTAGCATTTCTCTAATGCCACCAATATAGCCCGTTCTCAGATTAGCTTGTGTTTTTATTTTAGCATCTTATTTGTTTACCATGGAGGTAAGCTGCCTGAGAACACATTCTCAATGTGCAATAACTTTTACAGCAATAACTTTTATGGTTAACCGCTTTGCTCAGAGACACAACGACATGTTTTTCCACATTGGGTTTTTGTTCTGGCGGCCTTTTAGTGTTTTAAAAAAAATCTTTTTCATACCTTTATTTCAACAAGGAAGGTGAGACCAAGGTGTCTTTTACAGCTGGGCCTTGCGTATACATGTTTACACATACAATTTAGTTAAGATGATTAAGAAATTACACAAAACAGACAAAACAAAATGATCACTGAAAAAATACAGCAAAAGGCAATGCATACTGGCCAGATGCTTGAATCTGCTAGGCTAGCTGCTGCATTTCTTGTTCTTGCCTATTTATTAAATTATTGTAATCGTGAACCTAACACTGGCTTAACAAGGAATGACATGAAGTTGGTATAACAGAACAAACAAACTGGCAATCTGTGTAATGAAAATCCCAGCAATGTGGAGTATTAAACAAAACCATGCAAATTCAGATTAAGTCCCTTTTTGAAGTATTCAAACTGCATCAAATAACTTGGTCATTACAGTATACATGGCCAACACCCCTTCACCCCACCTAGCACTAGTTTTACAACAGCTTGCAATTGTTATAATTTACTTTCACATTGTGAGCAAGAACAAATACTCTCCTTGCCTCTCCTCTCCTGCCCTAGTCCCTTTTTACTGCAGATCCAATTAACCTCAAAGTGTTTGTGTCTGTGTCTTGCCAAACCTTTTATTCTGGACCACCAATTAAGCCTACATGTGAACAAGTGGATGTTTCACATTCCTGTCTCACAATGAAGCGTGCAGTTCTACCCACACTATCCGGGAAATGTTTCCAACATAGTAAAATAATGCAAATTACAACTAACTAATTTTGCCTCCTAAAGCCAAGCCTAGGTCTGTGGTCCTTCCAAGATTCTGTAGACATTGTGTTTGATTTAGCAATTATAAGATTTAGCATGGTAGTATGTAATGATATTGTCCAATTTATCAAGAAAATGCACACTATAGAGAACAAGTTTGAAATAATGTAGCTTCACATATTTCTGTACGTCTGCAAACAGTAACATTACAGCACACATGTCCATGCTTTTTTTGTCCTGGATACTGTATATTTTTGTGTGTTTTTGTGGAAAGAGGAGGGATGAAAGTACATCATTTCTCAGTCTCTGTTCCTGATAACAGCAGAACACTACAGACGTACAGGCTAAACTCTGCCCTAGTTGAGTACAATGAGTTCCTTCATCCTGGGGACTTTGAAAACAGCTAAAAGACCAATTAATTAACAGTAATCTCTTTGTCTAAACGAAGAGCAGGATTCATAGATGCAAAACTGAGTATGATAGACATTGGCCCCTTAATTACTCAATCTATTTCACAATATTTATGGTAGAGAAAATATCGCTGACCAGAGGCATGCAGTGTGGACTCAGAATATAGAGTATAGAAACAAAAATAAAGTGAAAATGCTTTGAATTATAAATATGACATCTTCGAAATCTTTTACCACAGATTCAATACATGGATGAATGGGTTGGTAGGTGGTTTAGTAGAGGGATCGTTGGTGAGATGAATGGGTTCAACTACTCTGATCCTTCCAGCTACTGAGATAAAAGGAGCCACATAAAGATTATAATCATAGTAAACATAAACATTAATAAACATAAACAGATTATACACACATCACTTAGGGTTGCAAAATTCTGATCATAGGAAGTTTAGTAACCTTAGTCTGACTATAGCCTCTCCCACTCACCCTTTAGGAGTTCGTGGGCTCTGGTCACATCAAACTTGCGTGCTCTGATGAAGCGCAGCAGCAGGGAGTCGGGTTTGTCCCCAAAATGCTCCTGTACCATTTTGGCAAGGTCATCCCCCTCTCCAGCCTTTTCTTTCATCATGACCCTCAGCCCCTTCAAAGATGACACTCTGCTTTCCTCTGTCTCGTTTAGTTCATCCTTTGCCTGTCAGAGACACAAGTGAAACTTATTTGGAAGGAATATGCATGATTCTTGCAGAGTCAAGCAGCATAGCTAAGTTAGTTGAGAATGGGTTTGTTTCCCATTGGTGGCCCAGTACAAAAAAGCATGATAAATGCATGCACTCACTTCTGAAAGTCACCCTGGATCTAGAGAGCACCTAGAAAATTACTTGAATGTACATTTCTCGTGATGTAATTCATTTGTCAAGAACAAATATGACTTTTTCCTTATTGAGACCAAAATCATTATTGGCATTCAACAATACTATCTATGTAGCATATTTCTTACAAAATGTATTTTAAGTATAAAAACAATAGAAACAGTTACTATATGATGCTTTCATAAAATATGAGTTACAGTAAAGATATGAATGAAATAAAATGAAAAAAATAAGAGGTTAAAACAAAGGGGATAAATTACTACATAAAATTAATATTAAGTCAAGTTGAATAAAATCTTTTAGAAAGCTAGGCTAAAAAGGTGTCTTAAGACCTTTTTTAAAAATGTCAATAGTATCTGTGTCCCTCAGATAATCTGACAAGGACAGGTCCATAGTGGCTGAAAGAGGTTTCCCAAAAGTTTTGGTTCTGACCCTTGGGACAACCAAAAGACCTGTACCAGATGATCTGAAGAACTGACTAGGCACATAATAAAAACCATGTCAGACAATTATTCAGGTGCAAGGCCATGTAGTGCTTTAAAAATCAATATGGCAATTTTGTAATCAATTCTATAATGCAAAGGCAGCCAAAGTAGGGTCTTTAAGATAGGTGTTACGTGTTCTCTTTGGTATTGGTAAGGACATGTGCAGCTGCATTTTGAATTAATTGCAGTTTGTCAATAGATTTTTGGGCAAGGCCAGACAGTAGTGTTGTATATAGTCCAGTCTGTTGGTAATAAGATCATGAATCAGTCTCTCAGTGTTGGCCTGGCAGAGAAACGGGCTGTTCCTTAAATGGGAAAAGGCTGTTTTCATCACTTGTTTGATATGGGCCTCAAAGTTCAGGTCATAATCTAAAATCACAACAAGATTTTGTGATTGATAGGTTGAGTGTAGATCAAAAGAAATTAAATGAGCAATCAGTTTTGTCCTTGGTGCCTTACTGAGACAATTTGGAACCACTCATCACAATCATGAGTAAGGATGTTGTGATTGCATGTAAAAACATGCAAATGTGCCATTATAGTATGTGTAGTATGTTTTTTTTTTTAGCTGGATCCTACATTTAAATATAACATGTTATCAAAAAGTTTACAGTGACTATGCATGATCCATGGTCACGTTTAGGTGTATTTTAATTTAGTAACTGAACTGTCTGTATAACATGTTATGAGTGCGTCAAAATTGTTGTAGACAGTCACCTTTTGTATTGTGTGTGGAGGCAGTTTAGTACAGGGTTCAAACACAGGTCCGTGGTCCTTCACGGTCAGATGTTCCAGCTTTGACCTCATGGCCTGCTCTTCTTCAGACACCATACGAAACGTTCCAGTCTAGATAGACAAACTTAGGGTTTCACTCACAGAAAACATACCTGTTTGTATTTCTTCCTGTACTTTACCATCCTTAGTTTGTTGATTCCTTAGGTAATGTTCAAACCTTTGAAATTGAATCTGCCCCAGAGTTTGACAACATTACTCAGTAAGCGGTATTGGATTCATTTTCTTTTCAGGATTTCAAAAATTAATTCCACACACACACTAATACCCCTGTGCTTCGTCCCAGGGGCTGACCCAAAATGATGCCAAGCAGTGAGTGGAGCAGTTAATCTGCCTCACATGATTATAGAGAAGGCTGCTAAAGCCACTTCTACATCACACAGATTTAGGAGTCCATCCCAGATCCTGCATCTGTTATACAACCAAATTAGCCAGGAACACATACATTGTGACATTCAAACAACACCTGAAAGCAATAGCCTTTTAGCGTGGATAGTATTTAAGATAATTGTTTTTTATAAGTATATCAATTAACATTGTATTCTTATTTACAAAGAGAACCTGCAGACTACTTAATAGAAGTAGACTGTCTGCTGTCAATGATGTGCATTGTCATAGTACTGACAAATACCAGAAGCAGACTGTCACTCCAGCTACTTTAGAAAGTTCCCTAGTCAGCAGAAGTATAAGACAAATGTGGCTAGTGACCTTTTGACTAGTTGCTAAGTGAACTTACAGCAGCCATTGTTGAAGGGAGTAGTAGTGCAGATTCACTGACACTGTGAAGAGAAAATATTTGGAACAAAGTATACAATGGATTACTTTAGAATATTCCCAGTAAACACATTTATTCTGTTTTATGTTCAATACAGAAATTAAAACTGTATTTTAGGAGCGGGTGTTGTGGACACAGATGGAAAATCTCTATTGAGCTATCATTTTTATTCCAAAGTTTTGCATAATCCGTGTCTGAAACCAGCCCTAAGATACTGAGGTAAGGTGTGCTGATTTAATCTAATAAATTACAGAGGAAGCTGATCCTAGATAAGCAGTCCTACTCTAACAAGCTTTATGAATGTAAATACATAAGTCATGAAGAGTCTCTTACACATTTAAACAACAGTAAAATTAAGTGAGAAAAGATCATGGGACAAACTAATCCTATTTCATGGATCTTTTCTTTACTGCAGGGTTACAATGATATTGGGCACTGGGAACTCCACCCTTATCCTGACATCAAAGCTCACATTTTCAATCAATGTTTGACATTACAATACAATGCAATAAATAGCATTTTTGACTAAGCACCAGACCATTACAAAGGATTTATTTTAAGTGGTAAAGGATACTTCCTGTATCATTCACACACCTAACACACAGAAAAACAAACACAGACAATATAACATCATGTGATAACATACACACTGATTGTTATTCTGATCCACCAATGTGTTTCTGCTTTAGCTCCTCTGTTTAATCAAGAATTACATGTGGAATTTTTAAAGCAGAGGATGTCACTGAGCAATTCCATGTATTTATTATAGCTAACAGTTTAAAGATCCTTTATCAGAAGAGACCCTCTAGCCTTCATTTACACAGTCAATTTCTTTAAAACACTTCAGATTGTATCAAAATTATACATAGTTAACCAGAATACTACAACCAAAAACATGAGACCATAAGGAAGAAAACCAAAGCAACCTCTATTAGTGTGATGATTTACCAGTAAAAACAAAATGGTAATTTAATTCAAACACCTAATCCACGAGCTATCTGTATAACATAACCTAACTATGTTCCAGCAACACACTTAATAAACTGATTAAGAATTTTTTGCCGAGCAGAGAGAGCACTGGCCTTACCTTAGTGTAGGGGATCAGGGAGCTTCACGGGCAGAATGAAGAATTGAAGGACAGGATTGAGTGAGGACAGGATGGGATGACAGAGGAGGAGTGATTTGTAGTGTCATTCTGAGAAGTATTAACCAGTCATACTTACTGTGAGTAATCTAAATAATGGCAGTATAGGAAGGCGCTAGTGACCGATACAGGTTACTTGATTTGGATTTGTTAACTCTAGAAACTACACACATACCCCCTCGCATTGTAAACTACATTCAGCAGTGTGACAAAAAAGACAACATTCTTAATATCCAGCAACTTAACTGCATTTTTAAATAGACATTTCAGTTAGCAAGGTGAGTATAGTGAAAATGGGACAATGAGAAAAATGGGACGTATATACGCTTTTTAATGGAAATCTTTGCATGTGTTCCATTTTAACGCTACCAAAAAATGTACATTTACACAGTACTCACCCTAGTTTTAAAACCCACTCCCCACAAATCAGAATCAGAAAGAGTTTTGTTCTGGCTGTTGGTGCAACAATTTATACAGAAGGAATAAGGGAAATTAAAACAAATAAGAACAGTGGACTGAGCATAAAAAGAGTAGACTGTGCATTAATAAATTATTAAAAAATAACTAACAATTATATTTAAGATTTCATCTAGTTGAGGGTTGTGTATGTATGTGGGGCGGGGAAATAGATTTGTTCAGTTGAGGGTTGTGTGTGTATGTGGGAAAGGGTTATAGATTTGTCCAGTTGAGGTTGTGTGTTTTTTTTGGGGGGGGGGGCGGGCTATTTAGTCAATTTGGTTCTGGGGGCATGTTCATGAGGCCTACTGCTGTAGGAAAAAAACTGTTCTTGTGGCGAGAAGTTTTGGTCCTGATAGACCTCAGCCTTCTGCCAGAGGGGAGAGCTCTGAATCGTCCATTTCCAGGGTGAGAGGGATCAGCCCCAATCATTGCCGCTCACCTTCGCGTCCTGGAGGTGTGTAGGTCGTGTAGTAGATCGTCCTCTGCAGAGAAGATGATGCGCTGCAGCCTGCCCTTCTCTTTGGCAGTGGCTGCAGCATACCAGACGTGATGGAGGAGGTCAGGATGGCAGTGTAGAAATGCACCATCATAGTCGTTGGCAAGTCTCTGCAGGAAGTGTCTGCTGTGCTTTCTTTGTAAAAGAGGTGATGTTCAGCTCCTACTTGAGGTCCTGGGTGATGGTGATGCCCAGAAAAGGACTTCACAGAGTTGACTGGGGAGCCACCCACAGCATTTTGGGGAAGGGCAGCTGGGCTTCTCCTGAAGTCCACTATCATCTCCACTGTCTTTATGGAGTTGAGCTCCAAGTTGTTCTGACTGCACCACGACACCAGATGGTCAATCTCCCACCTGTAGGCTGACTCATCCCCATCAGAAATAAGTCTGATGAGGGTGGTGTCATCGGCAAACTTCAGAAGCTTGACAGAGTCAGGAGCTTGACAGAGTCTGGAGCTTGACAGAGTGAATGGAACTGCAGCTGTTGGTGTACAGTGAGAAGAGTGAGGGGACAAGACACAGCCTTGAGGTGAGCCAGTGCTGATGGTCAGGGGGTCACACAGGTGCTTTCCCAGCCTCACGTGCTGCCTCCTGTTGGACAGGAAGGCTGTGATCCACTTGCATCTGGACTCTGGAACTCCCAGTTGGGATAGCTTGCCTTGGAGCAAAGCAGGAATTATGGTGTTGAATGTGGAACTTCAGTCCACAAACAGGATTCTGGCGTAGGTTCCAGGGTCCAGATGCTGGAGGATGAAGTGAAGAGCCATGTTGACTGCATCGTCCACAGACCTGTTGGCTCTGTAGGCAAACTGCAGTGGGTCTAGTAGAGGGTCGGTGATGGTCTTGAGGTGGGACAGCGCTCAAATGACATAAACCACCATAACCACAGAGGTCAGGGCAATGGGTCTGTAGTCGTTAAGTCCTTGGATCCCTGGCTTCTTGGGGACTGGGATGATAATGGAGGACTTGAAACAGGCCGGAATGAAGCATGCCTCCAGTGAGGTGTTGAAGATGTCAGTAAACACAGAAGAAAGCTGATCTGCACAGTGCTTTAGGGTGGATGGGGAGACACCGTCAGGCCCTGCTGCTTTACCAAAGCTCTATTTAGCCTCTCTGTAGCTGTCTCTGTCCTCACTCCTGAATGCCTCCTCCTTTTCCAAAAACAGCCGTTTGTCATTGTTGTAACTCAATCTGGTCCGTGTTTGGTACGCAGCTGTCCTAACAGAAGCTGATGTATGATGTCACAGCATCAGTGTATTCATCCAGACCATTAGTGGCAGACCTAAAAATGTCCTAATCAGTGCATTCCAAACACCCACGGAGATCATCTGTTGCTTTACTGCTCCACTTCTTTGACCTTCGCACAACAGGCTTAGAAAATTTTAGTTTTTGCCTTTATGTGGGTATTAGATGAACCAGTCCTAGAGCAACACGGCGTGATAGGCATTGTAGATTGTAGTGTAGAAGTGATCCAAAGTGTTTGCCTCTCTGGTCGGGATTTTAATAAACTGTTTATATTTCAGGAGTTCATGGCTTAGATTACCTTTGTTGAAGTCGCCAAGAACAATAACTAAGGAGTCAAGGTATGACTGCTCCGTCCGGAGAATCTGTTCGGTCAGCTGTCGTTGTGTCTCATGCACGTTGGCTGACGATGGAACGTAAACACTGACCAGGATGAATGGTGAGAATTCCCTCGGGATGTAGAAAGGTTTGTAGTTGATAACAAATGATTCCAGGTCAGGAGAATAGTACTGTAGTATGACTGTCACATCGTTGCCCCAGCCGTTGTTAATGTAAAACCATAGTCCTCCTCCTTTTGTTTTGCCCGAGAGTTCTGTATCACGAAACCAGGCAATTGCAGCGCTGAGTCCGGTATAGATCCACACAGCCCCGTTTCTGTGAAACACAAGGCGGGAGATAAGGAGAGATCTCTGTTTTTCCCCCAACAGAAAGTGAAGTTCGTCAAGTTTATTGCTAAGTCATACAGATTGCAATACAAAAACATAACTACTGACACACTCCCAATTCAATACAATACGCCTTCCCCAAATACGAACGCACACCACCCTAATACAAAATGACAACATTAAATCTAAATGGAAAGGGTAGGTACAAGACTATCGTCACTGATTGGATGAGTTGCAGATTTTAGTAATTTTAATGCTGTGAAAAGATGACAACATATCCAGGAATTGAGCTTATCTAGCTCTGGCTAGTGATGTTCATGCATTGCTGATGGGCATAGGGTGAGAGAGTTGATCGTGTTCCCAAATTGAAGTTTCCCATGGTATTTACGTATTTACCAAAAAAATTAATTTTTATGGAGGAATTTTAGGGACATTATTAAATAAATATATACAGCATGAAATAATTAAATATAAAGAGAAATATATCATTTAAATGATGAATAAAATAATGTTAAACATGTAACATTCAATGGTGTTTTTCTACATTTTAAGATATATTTCACAATTTCATATTTCGCGATTTATTTATTTCATGGTTGCAGTCATTGTGAAATCTGTCATTATTGAATCCGTCATTGAATCTGTCACTTTCACCAGTCAAAGTTGGAAAGGCGGGCTCAACCGAATACTGTTTTTTGATTGGTGACTCAACTTCATTGCCAGGGTTGCCATGTCCGCTTATTATAAGCGACTTCTTTTTCAGAAAGTCGCATGGGAATATTGTCTGTCGTGGGTTAAGTTTTTTTGGGCTTGTGTATTGTTTTGACCATGAGGCACACTAAAACTGGGAATGAGTGTAAATAAAAGCTGTAACATCCCAATCGACTGTCTGGCCCATTTCCCTACTGCACATCTATCAAGTTACTACCAACTACTAGCTGTGATTGTTTCCCCTGCCCAAATTAGTTCAGTGGTAAAGGTGCGTCCAATCAATTCACTTTTGTTGGCAGACAATGACAAATACATTTCCGTTAGCTTGGTATTCTCCATCAATGTGCTCACAAATATTATGAAAATATAGTACCTATGTAGTAAGCTGGTGAAAGAAAGGTTGGTTTATAATGTAATTCCACCTTCAAGAGAACAATGTTTTTGTATGTTATCTGAATTTTAATATTTTGTATGTAACTTCAACCACAGGTACTTGCCACCATTAGAGTAGTCGGCTCTATCTCACACTTAAATAGTACTCCTACTTAAGTGTGTCCAAGAAAGGGAATGCTTTTTTTGGGTAACTTCTGCAGCACCAAGCTTGTTTTGGGCTTCTTTTGACGGTCTGGGTTGCTTGTTTCTCCTGTGACATCTGGCAACACTGTGGTTCTTAGGCATCAACATGGCTGCACTGGATGACTCGGTGAGGAAAATGCTTTCTACTGCAGATGAAATTGAAACTGCCGAAGATATTACAATCTGGATGTCCATTATTCGATATTTTGGTTGGATCGATTCAACATTCAGGGCTAGCAACATTGCAATCGGAGCTCTCCATGTGTGAAAGATTGTAGTATCTTCTCCAGTTTCAATTTCATCTGCAGTAGAAAGCACCAAGTAACCCAGTGCAGCCTGGTGCAGCCATGTTAATGCCAATGCCTAAGCGCCATAGAAAGTCGATGCACCAATCAAAAAACAGTATACGGTAGAGCCCGCCCTTTCTACTTTGATGGGTGAAAGAGACAGATTCAATGACGGATTCAATAATGACAGATTTCACAATGACTGCAACAATGAAATAAATGAAATTGTGAAAAAAATGTAGAAATACACCATTAAATATGTTAAATGTTCCCTATTAATTCTTTTATTTATCATTTAAATTATATACAGCTCTGGAAAAAATTAAGAAACCACTGCACCTTTTTCTTTCCTTTCCAAAAAAGTTGAAAAAGAAGGTTTTGAGTGAAGGACAGAAGGGTTAAAATTAAGAGACGACTGTAAAACACTTCTGTTCCTCACTCAAAACTTTCCTTTTCAACTTTTGTGGAAAGGAAAGAAAAAGGTGCAGCGGTCTCTTAATTTTTTCCGGAGCTGTATTTCCCTTTTTATTTGCCTAGTCATTCCATTCGATCTACCACGCACACCCGACTGTCACGGTTGATTGGAAGCAGGAGATGTGGAGTAGAGTGAGGTTGGTTAAACATCATTTAATTCCTTCTTTTAGTATCAAATGAAACAAAAGGAAACTAAGGCACGCACCAACTGTGAACTGATGCATAACGAATAACACAAACAATGAACCACAAACTGAGGAAAATAAGGGCAACTTAAATAGGGTCCCCAATCAGAGGTGTTGAGGGACAGCTGCCTCCAATTGGCGACACTCAAAAAGGGAGCACAGAGATTCCACGAGGCACCTCAGTGGTCAGGCCCTGACTGTGGAATACAATCCATTCAATATGCACAGCTGACCTATTCTCAACGTTCCAAATGCATAAACGATGTCTCAATCGAAGGCCGACATCAGCAAGATGTATGCGTGCTATCTGGGGATTACCTAATATGAATGCTCCTAAAAGGGATCAATTATGTATTGTTCATAAATTGTTTACATATATTTTTATTCCTTCCCCTAGCAGCAATAAAATCATTTCAAATTTCCCGTTCACCCTGAATAACAGACTGTGCATCCAATCTGTGAGGGTATTCTTGTACCTACCATTTCTGTTTTAACTTAATGTTGTTGTTTCTTATTAGGGGGTATGCGTTCATATTTGGGGAAGGGATATTGTATTGAATTGAATGTGTGTAATCGTATTAGTGATTATGTTTTTGTATTGGGGGGAGTGCATTTATAATGGGGGAAGGGCTATTGTACTGAATTGGGAGTGTGTCCTAATGTTAGACCTGCAAATGTAACAACATCCCATATACATAATAAACCACAAACGTAATACAAATCTGCAGCTTTAAATGTAATAATCCCACGAATGTAATATGTTTCCCACAAACATAATAGCATTTGCCTACCACAAATGTAATACGTCATAATTATTACATTTGCAGGGATTTGTTACGTTTGCGGGAAGGTGAAAATCATCAGTTTCAAAATTGTAATAACTTCCCACAAATGTAATAAATCACTAATATAATCAAAAGTGGATGCAAGCCTTTCTGATCATACTTTTGGCATTTCTGAAGAAGCTACCCTGACACTTCCAGAAGAAATTATGTTAGTGATTATTAGACACACCCAGGATTTGGACATTCCATGATTGGTATATTCAATAGTGTCTCCACTGTTCAAAGTATTAACTGGAAGACACCTTTCATGGATCTGTTTCAGATATCCGTTGTCTAAACATCTTGATATAGACAAAAATCATGAAAGAAATAATTGTACGGTGGCCCGGAAGTGCATAACAAAACCACTAATACAAGTACACACCCCACAATACCACAAAACATTACTAATACAAGTATACTCCCCACAATACCGCAAAACATTACCACAAAAACAATGATACACTGCCAATAGAAATACTCCTCCCAATAACGCAGAACATAACCACTAATATGATGTGTTAGACCCGCAAATGTAACAACAACCCAGAAATTTAAAAACCAGAAACATAATACAAATCTGCAGCTTTTAATGTAATAATCCTTCTAACGTAAGAAGTTTCCCATAAACTGTTATAGCAGTTGCCTACCAGAAATGTAAATCTTCAGATCTATAACCCCATTTCCAAAAAAGTTGGGACGCTGCGTAAAATGCAATTAAAAACAGAATGCAATGATGTGCAAATCATTTATCCCTATATTTAATTGAAAATAGTACAAAGACCACATATCGAATGTTAAAACTGAGAAATGGTATTGTTTTTGGAGAAATGCATGCCCATTTTGAATTTGTTGCCTGCAACACATTTAAAAAATGTTGGGACAGGCATGTTTACTACTGTGTTGTATCAACTCTATTGAAAACATTTGGCGCATTATGAAACGAAAAATACGACAAAGGGGACCACGAACTGTTGAGCAGCTACAATCCTATATCAAGCAAGAATGGGAATACATTTCACTTTCAAAACTACAGCAATTGGTCTCCTCAGTTCCCAAACGATTACAGAATATTGTTAAAACCAGAGGGGTTTACTACGAAGGGAGTTCAACCTACTCAGATTTAACTCGGGGTTATCAAGGAAAGTCAGGGTTGACAAATTGATTGCCTAAAGTGGTGTTAAACGGTACTACGACAATGATTTAGATGTTTGTTAGTTCACTCAGTGTTAACTTACTGGAGTTTGTGCTAGGGATGGGCATGGATAGTCGAATATTTGAATACCCGAAATTCATTTAGTATTCGAATACTTGTGTGTGTATTCAATTAACCCCCATTTTTTTATCTATATGTATTTTTTTGGTTGAAATAAATACTTGAATGTTATTTTTCTAAAAACTTTTAAAATTCCAAACTAAAATTTTTACATTTGATGACATACCATGACGTTTAAAAAAAGTATAAAGTTTTAAGATGTTTTTTATTAACATGCGCTCCCTTCACACGTGTTTGTTGTTCACGTTCCTCAATCAAAGCGGTACCCAGTGAGCAATCGATGGTAGCCAGCCGGCATTTTGCTGCTGGAGGGCCGATGGAGGCTATAATGTCCTACAGCCAGCGGGCCACCAGCTTTTGCTGCTTTTCTCCTGATCTCAATTTGCATCAGCTCATTTGCATCTCAGGCGGCTTTCCACCAGCGGCCCGACTGCTTTATGCTGGCGGCTAGCCGCCGAAGAGCAGGTGTGCGCTGTGTTCTGCTGTATCTGCTTGTGATGCCATTTTCTTCCAGCAGAGATGCTATTGTACCCCTTTTATTCTTGTACTGATTATTTGTATTAACTTTATTTTAATATTGTTAAATCTTAGTGTACAGAATTTTGGTCAACATTGGTAGTTTATAAATAAAATAGACTTTGACTTATGCACTATTGCTTGTGTAAAGGACCTTTGTGTAGACATGTATAGTAAACACATAGAAACAGCCGTCTCTCGCCTTTGCTTACCATAATTTCTCCCCGAACTAATGGCCCTTTTCCACTGAATGGTACCGGCTCAACTACTCGCTTAGCCTCGACTTTACTTGCTTCATGGGGGACAGTTCATTACTGTGATTAAACACTGCCGTGACCGTAAATGGCGCTGTAGCGAATGTGAATTGCACATATGGCGAGACAATCGCAATTTTGCAAGCCAGGAATCCCACGTTGTAGTAATGTGAAAACCGGATCATTTTAGTGACTTGGTTCTTTAAGTCTCATTCAGGAATACGAACAACACTTTTTCAAAGGGTGTAAGGTATAAGCTTTATGCTCTGAATTGGACATGTGGATTATGACATTGTTTTACTATAATTTGATGAACCCCCACAACAAACGAAAATCAAGATTTATTTTTTTACATTGGACTGAAAATGATTGAACGTCGAGTCACATACATTGCTATGGTGAGTTCTGTTCTGCGTTATTATAAATAACTAAGTGTTGTTAGGCTACTGAGTAAGAACGTAATGACTGTTTTGTATTAAACAATGACTGTTTGCAATATTCAATGAACATTCGAATTCTTTAGTCAAAGTCACTGGTAGCTGAACGCAAGTTCTAAACCATTGGCGGGAAAACAAGTTATAGAAACTGAGCTTGAAAAAAACAGCATTGGCCTGAGATGAAATACCTACAGTAACCCTTGTGTTTCTTCGTGTGTCCACAAGTTTGGTAACTTCCTATTTTTTCTTTCTTCGTATATCCTCAATTTCGGATGTTTTGTGCTTCTTCACATATCAACAGTTGGACAGGTATGGTAACATCATTAGCTAACTTGGCTAAATTGTGTTTCTTAGTGTATCAACAAGTTAGAATATGCTATATAATATATGTGCTTATTCCTCGTAACTTATATCAACTGATACTTAACGTTAGCTAAATCGTGTTTCTTTGTGTAACGTTATCCACATCATGTGGATAACGTTACTCTTGGCAATAACATTTAGCTAGACTAGTGTTGTGGAAATTCTTGAACTGATGTATACTTAGTCCTATACATGTATAAATGGGTTACTAGTTAAAGGTACTGAGTCCCCATGTTTAGATAAGAAAAGGAATGTAGGAGAGGGGGTGGATGGTCTCAGAAGATCATTGTGTTATCCATTAATTGTCTATCAGTTTAAACCATCAGTTTATCTGTTCTTTGTCCAGATGCTGTGTGTCCCTTAGAGTTGAAAATGTTACCCACAAGGTCCTTGCTGAGTGAGTGTCTAATGCTGCTGTTTTTCTAAACCTCTTTTCTAAACATTGCTTTAAGATCATGACATTTTCTGTAGTTTTGTTCCGGGAGGAGGATGACTGTGTGGCAGTAGTTCCACGCCTGTGGCTCAAAGGGGGACTTTGCTACTGGCCACCACACAGCATCACCAGCAGGAAGTCCTTCAGCCACGACAAGTTTGCCAGAACTTGTTCACCACCTGAAGACACCTGGGAGGCTGTCCCTTATAAGCTCATCAAGCATGCAGGTAAATTTGAAAACATAATAACATTTTGCAACTTGGGATGAAAATGTGTTTTGCAGGGTAAATGCTTACAAAACCTTAACTTTTCCTAGATATGTGAGAGACCGGACGGGTGTATAGCCAGAGGAGTGAAAATCGTTCCAGTGTGGGCCCCTACCACCCCAAGGACGTACATCTACACCACAACACCCTGTGGATTGCAGCCCTGGAGATACGTGAATTACATGTTGGTCTGGTAATTGCTGCAATGTTTACTTGGTTTCACCACATTTACCTGTTCACCAACTTTTATGTTTATTTTTAGGATGGAGCAAGCACAGTACTCCACGGCACCAGAGAGGTAGTCCACGGCACCATGTAGAGGACTGCTACATAGGTATGTGTGGGTTCATTCACTTAACCCTGATGCTTAACTTATGTTATTAAAGCATGTTGCTTCCAATTTTATTTGTCAATTTCAATTTATTTTTAAGGGCAAGAAGGCAAAGGTTGGGGAAATTTTAGCTCTGCACATGAAGGTAAGAATGAACATTTTGGTGGACACTGTGATTTATTGAGTTCTGAGGAGTGTAAAATAACCAGATATTTAGGACTGAGTAATTAACTGTCTTTACTTTCAGAACATTTGGAGAAGATCAAGTGGCTGACTGAAGAGAAGGTCGAGCTAAGGGCACAGCTGGCTCTACAATCAGGTAAAAACAAGATGATAGTTATACTAGCATCTTGTCTTCATGAAACTGCATTTGTCTGAATGTGCCCTTTACTAAAATGCAATACTGTACAGCCTTTCTGAAATTACATGTATAAGGCAGTTAGTTATGTTTATTTCACTATTAAACTATTGACATTTCATTGTGTTTTTTAGCTTCTGATAAACGTCTGACTGAAAAGAATGTCGAGCTGAGGGCACAGCTGGCTCTACAATCAGGTAAAAACAAGACTATAGTTGCGCTAGCAACATTTCATTTGTCTTGAATGTTGTGCAATTTGTAAGTGGTACGTGACGGAGATTAACTGCTTTTTTATAGGTCCATGTAATTCACTACACTTGCACCACATGGGCACAATGAGTGAAGAACAACGCAAGCTGTCGAACAAGATGGCCACAGTGCTCCCTTATGTCCAAGCAAATGGCTCGGTAGGGGAGTTGTCATTCCCCAATGTTCAGGGTATTCAGCTCCCCCTGGACAACCTGGAAGACCTGCGTCAAAGTAAGTTATTTTGTACATGGCTATTAGATTCTTGTGGTTAATTTATAATGACTTTTTCTCAAAATCATGTCAGACCATTTAAGTACAATATCTGATTACTGTATTACAGGAGCAATAAGGAAGAATCCTTCCAACCGGGATGCCACTGACGAGGCTGTCCAGAACAAGGTCACCAGGTACCTGAAAGGGGCAGCTGACCGTGCAGGTGGGAGAAGACGTCACGGCGGTACAAGGGACCTGCCGTGAATATGAATGACACAGCTCCAGCACAACCAATATTGCTGCTAATCTACAGTACTCTTTTTAAACTGCTACTATATACAGTGTTAGGTATATGATCGCATTATCCTCTTGATATATTTAAACCTGTGTGTGAATGTTCTTCTTAATTCTTAACACTAGTTGTAGTGTGCTATGCCACCATTCATAAGCTTATTGCACTTATGTATCTATAATATTCAGTAACTCTATCGATTGCTGCTAGGTCACACTTATGTATATTACTTGCCATATCTAAATGTTCAATAATACTACCCAGAATGCTGCTATATCAAAATACTACCCAGATTGTACTGTTTGATTTTTTTAATTTATTTCAATTCATTATTTTGTATGCTTGCTGTATAAAGCATGTTTTTTGTATGCATCTTGCACTATTTGAAATAGACTGTTTAGATGTAATTCAGTTCATTGTCATTTGTGATACGACCAAAATTATTATAAAGGATTATTATAAATAAAACCTAATATTGGGGCATGAGGCATCCCGCTGGGTTTAGTTCATAAAAGTGGCTAGCCGCCGTCGAGCCGCTGGTGAGCCACTGATCAGGGTATTGTTGGAAGGCATTGTAATGAAAGTGGCCCACCAGTGGCCCGACTGCGATGCGCATTATAAAAAAAAAAGCGTCCCGCGGCTGGCGGCCCGCTGGCCAGATGCTTTGCAGAAAAGTTTGGCGGCCGCAGCGGCAAAAAGCTAATGGCTCGTGCTCCGTCGTCTTTCCCAGAAGAATGCACGTTTATATAGAAAGGATATGAGGAGTTTAAAGAAAGGTTAACGGTTAAATCTAACTGTTAACGGGGGGCTTGCTAACAGCGTATTGCCGACAGTAAATTTGTCGGCAATACGCATATAATACGCATATGTTCTCTATTTTGGCTTACAGACTCTTCTTTTATTTGTAGTATGATTAAGATGTAAGGACAAGTAAAATAGTGTATCTAAATATGTGAAAACTATTAAGATAATTCAGTTATGGCCTACACATAAGCTACATCTCTGAAATTGACCCATTACTCAATTATTTAAGATCTACTCCATGAAACACCTAGGTTGCAGGGCTACCTGTATGAATTTAATGATCAAATACCTGAACATTAATGCTGTGAAATGACTTCCTATTCACATAGGCCTAACCTCCCTCACGTTCTCCCAGGGGCGCTCTATTGGGGATATGTGTATGGTCAATCGCACCAATCACCCTCGGGATTCCTGTGGAAAAAAATGTGTTCTGTATGTAGCCTGTATGTAGGCCCAGCCTATGCATACTAAAAATATTTTATGCTAAAAATAAAAAGTTTTTTTTGCTAATTACTTGCGCTCGCATAAAAAGCATACTTGATCTTAAGAACGCTTAAATGGCCAGGGAACACAACAAATGGATCAAGCAGTTTAGTGAGAGCTACCACCTTGCAAACGGCACGGCATAGCCTACAGTATTCTTGCTCAAATGTTCAGAATCACAGATGGAATACATGAAATGTCCATTGGCAAAATATCGCAACGCACAACACACTGTTCAACATGAGCTCATTACTCCGGCAAGTGGCATTGGAGACGTCTGGCCCTAGAATCCGGCAAATATACAGAATTCTGTCAGATGAGGATCGATATCTTTATTAGAGAACATCATCGGGGTAAACTAGTAACACGTCCTCTAAACACCCTCCCCCTGCGGAGTAGGCCTCTCAGAATCCGTGCGACAATGTTGATTGGGTCTTCCAAACGTGCCTGCCTTTTTGTGGGAGGAAGGGCAGTGCTTGTGTTGGGTAACATAGAGTTAACCATGGAGATAACCTGCTCGGAGCAGTTTAGAGATGCAGTGTAACTTGCCATGACAGCATACCTTGGGTAAAACGTATTCACCTTTCGTAGTACGGGTTAATCGGGAAGTTACAACCCACGTCACCAAGTTACTCCAGAAGTTACCTCGGTAAGCCAGTTACATCGCTTTGTAGTATACCCCTCAGAAAAGGAACCAGGCAAGCCTAGTTCAGCCGGCCCTCAATTAAAAGTGATAAATGTTGTTGCCCTCACTGGATTCAAACCCAGGTCTCCCACAAGTGGCTGTGTCTTTAACCATTACACCACAGTGCTATATGTTGGCCCAGTCCTGGTATAGTATCTTGACATTAGATCATTTTGTCATGCATTTACATCATGCCAAGTTTTAATATTTCGCTAGACACCACATTAAGCATTGTGTTAAACTGATTAACGTTTCTTATAAAGTTTACCTCCACCACAAATAGCATTTATGAAATGTATGGCTTTTGCCACTGGTCGTTTTAACAGCTTATCAGCCAGTAATAGGCTTACTAGTATCTAACTTACTACTTGGAATAGTTATAAGTTTTGAGCAATTGCTAGCGAGACTTAAGGAGCCAAATTGAGCTCAAATGTACTGACTGTAAAAAAAGAAAAACATAACTGAAATATTTCATAGTATAACTAACTTCAATCGTATGAAAAAAATAGATTCAAATGTGGTAAAACTGTATGCTAAAATCATTAAATGGATTTTCGCGTCCAACCTTAAAATGTCTTCGTTCAAACGTGTTTTTCACGTTCATTTCTTCTTGTGATGACAATTTCTTTACGCCTTCGTTCGAGTCATATTTTCTCAAAACCAAGTTTTGAGCCTCTATTGGCGTGGAGGCAGGGCTTTATCTGGGCATTGAATTCCCAATTTTAGCATTTACACGCACTGCTTCCCAATGCAACCTGTGGAGAGAAGTTTAAGAATTGTGTAAGCTAGGCTAAATGTGTACATTTAAACAGAATAATAAACTATTATTCACAGGTTGCATCGATGTCACTGTTGCCATGGTCACAGACACAGATATAGATGAAACTTGAACGTGTTCTGCTTATGCGGCACTATGTACCCCAACATAATCTCCACCAAGGTTAAGGGTGACCAGAGGGGTATACTACGAAGGGGGTTCAACCTACTCAGAGTTAACTTGGGGTTATCAAGGAATGTCAGGGTTGACAAACTGTGATTGCCCAAATTAGTGTTAAACAGTACTACAATGGTGGTTAAGATGTTTGTTAGTTGACTCGGTGTTAATTGGAGTTGTGTGCGCTCACATAAAAGGGGTGCATTCGGCAACGCAGGCTGAGTTTTTGCACAATGGCTCATGCTCTGTATTCTTCCCCACAAGAATGCATGTTCATAATGTCAAGATATGAGGAGTTTAAAACAAGGTTTACGGCTGAATCTAACACTGTGGCGACCAACAAAGCCAGGGAGGCTTGTTGGCAGCGCACTGCCAACAGAAATTTGTAATAGCAGTGTTCTTGTCATATGTTCTCTATTTTTGTTTTACAGACTCTTCTTTTATTTGTAGTATGAGATGTAAAGCCCGGGCTACATCTCTGAAATCGACCCATTGCTTACTGTTAATGTTTTAAGATAAATGCTCCATAAAGCACCTAAGTTGTAGGGCTACCTGTATGAATTTAATGATCAAATACCTGAACATGAATGTTGTGAAATAACATCCTATTCACATAACCCCCCCTTCTCTCAGGGGTGCTCTAACGGGGATACGCATATAGTCAATTGCACCAATCACCCTCAGGATTCCTATGGAACAAAATGTGTTCTGCATATAGCCTATAGGCCCAGCCTATGCATATTAAAAATAGACCAATTATTTTTTTTGCAAATTACTTACGATAGCATTAAAAGCATATTTGATCTTTAGAACGCTTAAATGGACAGGGAACACAACAAATGCCTGAAGCAGTTTAGTGAGAGCAAGTACCACCTTGCGAACTGCACGGCATACAGTATTATTACTCAGATGTTGTGATGGTAATTCCATCGATGGGAACACTTCTAGGAGTAAATACAGAGACAAAATTCTCTTGGCACAATTAACAGTTTATTTGCAAATAGGGAGATGCGTCAAAAGCTTACAGAATAAACCTCTGAGGAATCCCTGAGGAAAATACATGATCAGTCAGTATTTATTACAGTTAAAAGAGGTGTGGTAAGATACTGCCCAGCTGTCTTATGTCACATAGGTTTTACCCAAAGGGCGGGCTGTCCCCTCACCTTATCCTTCCTGCCCTAGGTGTTTACTGTCAAGGGGGGTAGGGGAACATCGTAAAAGGCAGTCGGCCACATTCCTGAAGAACAAAGGACAGATACCCTTGTTGGTTTAGGCAGATTAACAAATGGTCAGAGTACCTAATGATCTGCTGATATTTTTCAGACATGTAGACCAGAGTTACATACCAGGCAACAGAAAAGCAGACATTTCTCAAATGTACATTAGTTCAAGAATTTCCATAACAATCTGTCCTCTTGATACCGAATCAACCCTCGGTATCAATCCTTAAACAATTTACTCATTAGGATTTCAACTACAACAAAACAGTACTCATAACAACATGATCTTTTATGATATCATCACCATAATAATTAGAGAACAGAACAAATCTGAAATGGCTGGATCTTCATTTACATGCTTCTGGACCATTACCTGCGTTCTAACTTCAAGACCTCACGTTTTCATTACACAGAACTATAATAGAGTACAGCAAAACGTTTTATGATAAAAACAATGGCCAAAGTAGGTCATTTCAGTTGACTTATATATACTGACAGTGTGGTTCCAATAAGATGTACTTCCAAAGTCATCGCAAATGTTCTGCTCCTCCAAATGTCAGACAGTCAGTTATGAACCATTTCTTGGCAGACCAATGTAACAGACCGTAAAAGTCAGATGTATATTCCAAGGTGTTGTCCTTCATAGTTCAAATGCAGATTACAATGACACAGCTCTAGTTATCTCCATTCTAGCTGCTTTATCAGCCAGGTCAGGACAATCTGTGTGCTCTCCTTTGTGAATGCCAAGATGACCAGTTTTATCTAAGGGCTCTATAGCTGCAGGCCGGGTCAGAAGTGATGGTTACTAGCACCAAAACTCACTTTTGCCCTCGTTGACTTCAATTCACTGTGCCTAATCTTTAAACACTGAAGCCCTACTGTTGCGTGTGTGGCGTTGACCCCAGGTTCCTCTCTCAGCTACCTGGACAGCAGATGAGGTGTACCAGGTATGGACCCAACCAGCATGGCATGATGTCGTGCAGTTGGTCTTTTCGTGCCCCAGAAAACATTGTCCAGAACCGGAGCTTTCCTTAGCCCCCCTCGTCGGTTGGAGGTTGCCTTCTTCATCTCATGGCATAATCATCAGGACTAGAAATAGTCCAGCTGTCAGGCACCAGGCATTACTGGAGACTCGCTGCACCCCGGGGAGTAGAATCCTCTTGCAGCTGTGTGTGTGTGTGTGTGTGTGTGTGTGTGTGTGTGTGTGTGTGTGATCCATCTTATCTCAGCCCACCTCACAATTGTCCTTTAAGCCAAACTCAGTCTCTGGGCTCCAACCAGTCTTTTATTGCTGAATCACTTTCAAGTGTCCTGTACCTGTCAGTGAATTCTCCTTGAGAAGATTAGTTGCAACTGCACAGTACACAATCACAAATATGTCCATTATCTTAGTTTGTTGCTTATTGTTAATGCATTAGAACACAGTCCTACCAAACATTTAACAAACTTGTATACCTGTATATCCAATTTCTTTCTGCTTCCTTTGCCTAAATAGATACAGAAACAGTAACAGTATAGTGGAAACACTAACATTTCTGGTGCTTCTGTTCTGCTAGTGTAGAAAAATAACAATTTCACTCTTTTCTATAGTTGGTTTAACAACCAACCAATAACAAAACTACAAGAACAGAAACACAATTTCCTATTACTGCTCCAATTACTCATAATCAATTAAGATAGTTTGCTTATGTTGAAGTATCACTCTCAAAAAGTGGTTCATAAACAATTCTCAGTTCACCATATAACCAGATCTCAGCTGATATATAATTACACCTGATTGTTTTGTCTCGGAACTATAATCAAATTCACTTTTGTTTAACACAAATGCTTAAGTACCTTATTGCAAATCAAAACATTTCACACCATCTTGAAGCTCAAATAACAACTGTTATTTAATCTAATTTCTCTACAAGATGAAACCCAGTGTGAATTTATCCAAGCCTCTTCTTATTTATACTAGCACATCAAAGACACTCTATAATCCTGTCATAAAACATGACCCCCCCCTTTATGTCCTATCTCCCCAGACCTTGTCCTGAAACAGGGTGTGAGGGTCTTGATTAAAAGTGAGTGACCGAATATTGATCTATAAACATGTTACACTTTTACACAAGGAAATAAAGAATCCAGATACAATTCCTAAGTTTCTACTTTTAAACTCTCGTCTGTACTAGATAAATTCTCAAAGTAATAGTTACAATTTTCTCTTAAAAATCTCTACTTTAAAGAAAGTCTCAAACCAGTGTGTCAATTTGGCTTTCAACCTATTTGATGTTTGAGAGCTAATGGATGGTCGTAACCTGTCAAAACCAGAATAATGAACACAAAGTATTCAGTGTAGCCAAATTAGAATACCAATTTTGATAATGTCACCAGTAAATCTGTTTCTTCTCTAAGGAGTTCAAATGAGTCCAAAACTCAATTTGCACAACCCCCCACACTGGTGTTTGTGTGAGTGAGTAGAGCACTCCAGGGGTCTGGGCATTTGGGGTCTGGGTCGTTACGATTTAGACCAAATAAACTTCTCAACTTGGTTTTCTAGAATAGAATCTGATGCAGAATTATTTTATCAGTTTCAATCAATCAATCAAATTTATTTATAGAGCCCTTTTTACGTCAGCAGTTGTCACAAAGTGCTTTTACAAAACACCCGGCCTTAAAACCCCAAAGAGCAAACAACAGTAGTGTTGAATTTCAGTGGCTAGGAAAAACTCCCTAAGAAGGCCAACATTTAGGAAGAAACCTAGAGAGTACCCAGGCTCAGAGGGGTGACCAGTCCTCTTCTGGCTGTGCCGGGTGAACATATTAAGAGTACAAATTGTAATAATTATGGACTCAGCATGTGGGCTGAGTCCAGAGTCTATTTAGCAAGCAAGTTTATTTATATAGCACAATTCATACATCGAAGCAATTCAATGTGCTTTACAAAGAAAAATAAAATATAAAATATATAAAAATACAATAACATAAAAACAAATACTCAAATTAAAACATCAAAACAAATGAAAACATCATAATAATAGAAATACAATAAGAAAACAAAGATTAAAAAAAAAAGATTAGAA
>JACXGI010009022.1:0-31659 GCA_016801175.1 Esox masquinongy
AACCTCATCACCTGGTACAGTCAAGTCACTGATGATGACAATCTGATATAACCTCATCACCTGGTACAGTCAAGTCACTGATGATGACAATCTGATATAACCTCATCACCTGGTATATTCAAGTCACTGATGTCTCCTTCACGCCTGTTTGTTGTTTGTGCGTCAGCACCACTAGTGGTGTTGGGATCCAGTCATAATGGAACAATATCTACTGTTAGTGAGTTGATTACAGTTCAGTAATTCAAGGGAAAAATACATTTACGGTGTAATAAATTACAAAAAGCTACGCAAAGTTTGGCTGTTGCTACATCTGAATGTGGTTGGGAATGATGTGTGGAACACAAAGCTTTTAAGCCAAATATAGCTGGCTTAGTTAGCTACTGTAGGCTTCTCCATCCAAGAAAGGCACTGTTATGAGTTGACGGATAATGGCTTCAGGTACTTCAGCCAATTCTGGTGCGTCTACCACTGTGAACGTTTTCTCACAGTAACGACTATTAAGCCAATGTTGTAAGAAGAATATCTGTATCTCCTTCACACTTTATGTAGGCCTAGTAGTACTTAGGTTAAGAAAATGTAACTCTAAGGTTTTTACTTTATTTGTATTTCAAACATCCAGTTCCGTGGATACTATTTGAATAATAAAATCATGTCCAATGCACATCCCTTCCCTATCACATACATGCACACATACACTACATCTACACCTTAAGCCTAACACCTAACTGTAATTCGAGTCCAAAACTTAACCCCTAAGCCTAAATCAGCCTGATTATGAGAACCAGCCAAAATGTCCTTACTCTGCCAACTTTTCCATGATTTACTATACCTGTGAGGACTTTGGTTACATATAGTAACTATAGTGAAACTAGTACAAGCTCTTGGGACCATCATTAGACGGCGCTCAGGATAAAGAGCTTGTTATAGACCTAAACACTCCAACAGAGAGAGCATAAAAGAGCCCCAGTCCTCTTTGTGAAACCTGTCTGCTGCAGGTTATTTCTGGCCTGTCAGTAGTATGGCCAACACACTGTTATGTTGTTGAGTTTAGCCTTTGAGGCCTGAGAGCCTGTGAAAGCTCAATAACACAAAGAGTCCTTTTTACCACAGATCAAGGCCACTCCTGTCTGCCCTTTGTTTTTCAACACAGGGCCTTTATGGCCACAGCTCAAGCCTAACTAAATGTGAAACATGTATAAATGTATAAATCAACTCATTGTTTTATGAAACTCTGTGTGAATTTGTGATTGGATAACGACCATGTTGGTGTTCCTTGCTACTTTTCTTATGAGTTAAACGTTGTTATCTAGGTTTTACTGAATGGAATTTGCTTTGCTACAGGGCTTAATATCCCTGTAACCGTTTCCATCAGATTGCAGGCCTATTGTTAGCATATGCTACACGAGTCACAGGCTGGAATGCTGACATGGCAAAAATAATATTTACACAGTGTTCAACCATTTTTCATGTGGCTAGGATGGAAGAATTATATAATCTTACCTTTCAAAACGCTCTTAAGTTACGAATGATTTTGTTCATTCAGTTGTAAACAAGTTGGGACACTTGTTTTCCCTTGAGGCTACTTTCTGGCTGTTCCAAGGTCGGCCATATCCAGTCTGAAAATATGATCAAAGTGGGTTCATTATTGGGGCATGGATGGCAGGAGCTTCAGTCACAAAAACTCCTTAACTGGCTAGTGTTTCAATAAAAACAATGACTGAAGTTGCGTTTACATGTCGATCTATAGGAAAAACATCAGTAAGTAGGAATGGAAATTGTGGTCGATGCTCAACCCAACTGAACACCTATGGGAGATTTTAATCCGACATTTTAGACGGCGCTCTCTATCATCAAAACACCAAATGTTTGGAATATATTTTGGAAGAATGGTGTTCCATCCCTCCAGTAGTGTTCCAGAGACTCATAGAATCTAGGCTAAGGGACATTTGTTCTGGCAGTAACACCTTACTGAGACACTTTTTTTTTTTTCCTTTGTCACCCATCTATATATTAAACCTAAATGTATCCGAAAGACTGAAAATACCTGCTCTATTCCCACATAGGCCCGCCAAATTGTTTTTTCAGAAAAGTATCTCTAATTGAAAGCATTGAGAGTGGTCTGTGTTGGAAGAAGGCACTCTCTCCAAAATGCGCTCTCTGTCTTTTGCTAATTTGTGTGCCTTTATTTTTTAAATTGATTATTCTTTGGGCATGCGCGTTACCTAGCCTGTGCACAAAGCCGGTCTATAAAAGCGCGTATGGGATGTCTTATAGTAGGTTAGAATAATTACATGAACGACCATCCAGAGCAGTGGATGGCCGTTCATGTAAAAGTTAAAAGTAACTTTTCATCACTTCAAACACGAGTCAGATGTTTGATACAATCCATTCCAACTGTGATTAATATCTTCCTGCTTGCTTTACTACAGTCCTAACCAGTCCTAAGCCACGTAAAATAAAAGTAACTGATCACATACCATCATTAAATATGTTGTAATATAGGCTACTTGAACTACAGAAGTTCAGTTGGAGCTCAAACCACACGGAGAAGAGATGAAAGCTCAAATAACCTATGTTGAACCTACTGCAAAGCAGAGCAAATGTGATATATTACATGATATTTCTTATTTTTATCAATATAATTTCGGATACTGTGGGTATTTCATATATTATCCCGCTGATCCAAGATCAGGCTACCATGTCTGATCCAAGAGCTGTGGCTACCATGCCTGATCCAAGATCTGTGAATGGTACTGATTGGTCCAGAGGTAATGGATTTTCTGCCATTTAGAATTTTTAAACCTTAAAATATGAACTGACATGGCAAAAATAATATTTACACAGTGTTCAACCATTTTTCATGTGGCTAGGATGGAAGAATTATAACTTCGGAGGCTGATTTGACTTGAGATTTTATATGTTTATATGTGGGTTCATAATATTGAATATGTATTATGGCCTTGAACCCAAACAGTGATACGTTGACACTATAAAGAGTGACTATGTGCAAGCAGGATTAATCCTTACCAAGCAGTATATTTCCATGTTTGCTAATGCTAATTGAATTATTTCCTTCTGGTCTGTTCGTCCTATTGACCCAGGGTTTCATAATGTTTTTGAAATGTTTGTGAGCAAATGTGAAGAAGGGTGGGTGGGTTTTGTTGGCTATTTGTGGATTGCATGGTACATGGAGGAAACCTGTTCATCACAGCTCTGCAGCTAAATTGGTTGTTGCCTTTGTTGTAAATACACAATTGTTTTACATAGTTATTTAAAGGAAAGTTATTTATGACTCAACACAAGTCGGAGGCAGAATGTGGAATTGAATGCACCTTGCAAAACTCTTCAATAATATTACATATGGCCTATTCAAGTTTCACTTGTCATGATAACATTTAATGCAACTGTATATTTACACAAATCTTGTTTGATTTTAGGTTTGTTCATTTGGCAAGGAGTGATTTCTGACAGCAGTTCAACCGTACTTACTTACCAAGGTCTATCTTGCTGTTGTTTTGCTAGTCTAGTTCTCTCTCTTGTTTTTGCTGGACCGCGTAAGCGGAGCCGGCTAAGAAGAGCGAATGTCTCTTACTGACTGAGTGAGTGGCAGACTGACTACCCCTTGTTAAATAGCGTAGTGGTGAGAGAAGTGGACTTGTGAACTATAGGTCCCAAGGTCCTGAATCTCCTCGCAGGCAAAGCGATGCACGCATTATGAAATATTCCGTATAGACGAAAACTTCGCTGGCTAAAACCGTTAGTATCTACATTATAGTAAGCCTGAAATAAAACGGTTTATGGTTATATTGCGACTGTTTCTGGTGGATTTTGAATGTACGCATGTGTGCATGCGTTTTGGGTCAGGATAGGCAAACACATTTGCTGGCTTAACATACAGTAGTTACGTTATAGTAAGCCTTAACTGAAACTGTATATGGTTATATTGCGACTGTTTCTGCCATGGAAAAGTTCATCTTCAGTCTCGCTAGCAATTGCTCAATTCTTATGATTATTCCTAGGAAGTTAGAAGATACTAGTAAGCCTATTACTGGCTAATAAGCTGTTAAAACAGCCAGTGGCAAAAGCAATACAGTTCATAGACGCTATGGTGGAGGTAAACTTAAGAAACGTTAATCAGTTTAACACAATCCTCAATGGAGTCTAGCGACTGCTGAAACGTGTAATGCCGTGGCGTAGTGGTTATAGACACTGCCTCTCATGTGGAAGACCTAAGTTCGAATCTATTGAGAGCAATGACATTTATTAATTATTTCTGGTAGATTCCAGGATTCTCTCGTCTTTTCACTTGATGAAAAGGTTAGTTATCGTCGCCTTTATTGATAGTTACTGTATAAATGTCATTCACGAATGAAAGAAAAAAGTATGTTGTTTTGCCATGAAAGAAAAAAATACATTCTTATGCCATGAAATGAAAAAGCTTTGGCAGACTCGCTAGCAATTGCTCAATTCTTATGACTATTCCAGTAAGTTAGTCGTTACCGGTAAAGCTTATTACTGGCTAATACGCTGTTAAAACGGCCAGCGGAAGCGGCATACATAGCTGCTATTTGTGGTGGTGGAAAACTTAGTAAGAAACGTTAGTCAGTTTAACTGTATCAATTTCATTCACGAATGGCCAATTAACTATTAAAACGGCCAGTGGCAAAAGAGGATTTGTTTAGGATATACAGATGCTGGGTGTCAGTATAGACAAGAGGCTATACTGACAGCCGGCAAATGTACAGCTCTGTGGTGTGGTGGTTAACGACACAGCCTTTCACATGGGCGACCCGGGTTTGAATCTCGAGATGGCAACACTTTCTATTGCGGGCCGGCTGAACTAGACTTGCCTGGTTTCTTGTTATACTACAACCCCATATCTGAAAAAGTTGTGAGGCTGCGTAAAATGTAAATAAAAACAGAATGCAATGATGTGCAAAAAAAATTAACCCTATATTCAATAGAGAATAGTACAAAGGCAACATATCAAATGTTGAAACTGAGACATTTTATTGTTTCTTGAAAAATGTATGTCCACTATGAATTTGATGCCGGCAACACCTTTCAAAAAAGTTGGGACTGAGGCAACAAAAGACTGGAAAAGTTGTGTAATGGTAAAAATAGACCTGGTGGAATATCACACAACTAATTAGGTGAATTGGCAACAGGTCAGTAACATGATTAGGTATTGAAAGATCATTCCAGAGAGGATGAGTCTGTCAGAATTGAGGATGAAATGGGTTCACCACTCTGTGAAAGTCTGCGCAGACAAATAGTGCAACAATTTAAGAATAACATTTCTCAACATAAAATTGCAAAGAGTTTGGGGATCTCATAATCTACGGGAAATAATATCATTTGAAGATTTAGAGAATCCGGAGAAATCACTGTATGCAAGGGACAAGGCCGTAAACCAATCTTGAATGGCCGTGATCTTCGGGCCCTCAGGCGGTACTACATTAAAAACAGACACGATTCTGTAGTGGAAATCACTGCATGGGCTCAGGAACACTTCTGAAAACCGTTGGCTGTTTACGCAGTGCGTCGCTGTATCCACAAATGCAAGTTAAAACTCTACCATGCAAAAAAGAAACCATATATAAACAAGATCCAGAACCGCCACCGCCTTCGCTGGGCCCGAGCTCATTTAAGATGGACTGAGGCAAAGTGGATAACTGTGCTGTGGTCTGACAAAACAAAATCTAAAATTCTTTTTGGGAATCATGGACGCCGCATCCTCCGGATTAAAGAGGAGAGGGACCATCCAGCTTATCAGTGCACAGTTCAAAAGCCAGCATCTGTGATGGTATTGGGGTGCATTAGTGCACATGGGATGGGTTACTTGCACATCTGTGAAGGCACTGTTAATGTTGAACAATATATACAGACTTTGGAGCAATGTATGCTGCCATCCAGACAACGTCTTTTTCAGGGAAGGCCTTGCTTATTTCAGCAAGACAATGTCAAACCACATTCTGAACATATTACAACAGCATGGCTCCCTAGTAAAATAATCTGGGTGCTAAACTGGCCTGCCTGCAGTCCAGACCTGTCACCCACAAATATGACAATGGAGACTCCGAACTGTTGAGCAGCTGAAATCCCATATCAAGCCAGAATGGGAATACATTTCACTTTCAAAACTACAGCAATTGGTCTCCTCAGTTCTCAAACGCTTACAGATTATTATGAAAAGAAGAGATGATGCAACACAATGGTAAATATGCCCCTGTCCCAAATTTTTTGATAAATGTTGCTGGCATTAAATTCAAATGGGCGTGTATTTTTCCAAAAACAATAAAATTTCTCAGTTTCAACATTGTATATTTTGTCTTTGTACTAATTTCAATTAAATACAGGGATGATTTGCACATCATTGCATTCTATTTCTCTTTACACTTTACACAGCGTTTCAACTTTAATATGGAAACAGGTTGTACATTTTAGAGAAAAGTCTAAAATGTAATCCATTAGGTCAGTAGATTCATGGATTCAATTGATTCGGTTGGTCAAGAAAGGCAAGAATGAAAAAGACTGTATATCCAATTGGACATTTTGCACTACAGCGTATTCCAATCTATCTACAGTATACATGAAGGGCGCCAATGGGAATGGGGAAAAAAGGGATAGACCATTGGCGTGTTGCCCTGCTCGTCACTCATTGGGCTGCAGTCTTGTGCACATGGGAGGCTTGAGTTTAAATAGTAAAACATTGTGTGGTCAGATCAGGACTTGTTTTCTGCAGCGTTCTCTCTGTAAACAGATTCCGTTCTACACGTACTCACACTTCACGTCAAGCCGTCTAATCGCTCTGCAGACTGTGGTGATTAATTAAAAAGATAATCCCATCAGAAGAGCGAGGGATGGCGATGCGTAGCCGCGCTGGAGTAAACAGTTCTCAGTGCTCCGCTCTTCTCACTCTTCCCTGTCTCACCCTGTGACTCACCTCCGTTCCCTGACCCAGAGGCCTACCTTGTGGCCTCATGACTAATATGGACAGTCACGCCCTAACAACGCCTTAAGGTTCTTTCCAGTCCAGCTACAATGGCCTCTCCCTGAGTCACCGCAGCAATGCCTGGAAAAACCAGGACAGGGGAGGAGGGAGGAAAACAATGGACGAGATTCTTCAGCGTGACGAGCGTGTGCACTGTCTTCCGACATCTGCGTCCACAGCTGGAATAGTGTTTGTGTGGTGGTTGGGGGGAGCACGTGGGGAGGCCGTTCACTCTAAGCCGTCTGCAGTCTCTCAGGCTCCTGTATTCCTGAAGTCATCAGACGTTTGTGGTTGTGGATCCTTGGATACCCCACTGGTAGTGGTCTGTGTGTGTATGGGATCTGTGGATCCACAGGTCTTCATCGGATTGTCCGGCCACAGCTGCGTTCTGTGCCTCCGGTGTTCAGTATGGATGTTACTTGCCGCCTTCCTTGCTCCTCTTATGGCCCCCCCTTAACATATTCTCCACTGCCTGAACATTTTTCTGCTCACCCAAGCAATCATCTTTGTGTCTCAGCTTCTGGGCATGTCACCAAATTGGGAGACCTTATGCACAGGACCTCCGTGTGGGGGAGAGGAGAAATGATTAGTGGTAATGATAATGATGGGGATGGAGGGGAGGTTTATCACAATGCTGTTAGACCTGCTCGTTTCCCCCCTTGTTCTTCTCTATATTTAGCTCAGCACTGCTCAGAACCAAGTGCTTGTTGTGAATCAGTGTGACGTCTAAAAGCGTGGCACTCGATGCAGAGCTGTAATTCACGGGTGGAGCAGGACTGTGGTTAGGACAGGACAGTGTTAGGCCCAGGGACAGATGGATGGATGAAGGGAGGGGACTGTCTGTCTGGTCTCTGGTGCTTCCTTGGCGGTTTAACTGTTACGTTAATCCTTGTTGGCAGACAGTGCTGGTGTACAGTTAGACCTCCACTAGAAAGGCTCAAACCAACCTCAACATGGTCCAGCTTTGTATAGCTTACAATGGTTGAACTGGATTCCATACAGGACCAAAAAAGACCTGGCTTTCTGCTTAGGTGCAGTGTGGATTTATGTTTTGATGTTTGCTGAATGCATTTTTACATGGTAATATTTGCACTTAAATGCTAACAAGCCCATTTTGGGTCTGTCTATCATCCAGAGATGCAGGAATACAGAACCTATATTGGTGAAGGTGGTGTATGTTTGTGGTAACCGGCACAGTGGTGTGCAGTGCGCTCAGTAACTGCGTGGTATAATGGTCGTCAGGCTGTCTCCCTGGCTATGCCAGCCTGCCCGCAGGGTGCCCATTAGAGCTGTGCCCTCAAGGCAGTGAGCCTCCTCTCCTCTCAGCATGAAACCCAGACCATCACAAGTGCTCTGCAAATGGAGAGAGCACATGATAGTTTTTGAGTTATCCAGCCACCCAGAGACACTCAGGTCAAACACAACTTAAATCTCTCTCCTACCCTTATGAAGAAAAACTCTTGTCTATTTTGTTTTACTTTGGCGCTACATGAACTCCTGTTGACCTTTGCCCTGGTTTTGAGTACTCTATCACAGTGTTTCCAGCTCATTATCCTAATTATAACACCTCTCTCATGTCTTACAGGGTGCAGCAATGGAGGAAACTGTTATATGGGAACAGCACACAGTGACCCTTCACAGGGTAAGTGTTTACCTCTGTCTCTCTGTCCTCATCCCTCTTCTCTCCGTCCTCATCCCTCTTCTCTCCGCCCTCATCCCTCTCTCTCTCCGCCCTCATCCCACTTTTCTCCATCCTCGTCCCTTTTCTCTCTGTCCTCATCCCTCTCTCACTTCTCATCCCTCTCTCACTTCTCATCCCTCTCTCACTTCTCATCCCTCTCACTCCTCATCCCTCTCTCTGCCCTATTCCCTCTGAGCACTGGGCAGTCAAGCTGTGGGTCAGGAAGTGTGCTGATAGAACACACAATAGGCCCAGTTGACAGATGTCAGGAAGCTGCAGTGAGGGAGACAGCCCTGTTGCGTCCTCTTCCTGTGTTCCTCTCCTCGTTGGCAACAAACCCCAATGTGTTTTAAGACCTCAAGGAATGCATTATTTTAACAATGCATTATCCTGTTATTCTTTTACCTATTGGATTTCACAATTTTCAACCAAAGGTGTTAGCTGAAAGAATTGACAGTTAACTGACCATTGTATACCGTAAGATTTATGTCTATGCCCAATTTACGTTTTCATTGGCTATAGTCACCTGATGCTGTTGTTGTGAAGTATGTGTCTAGACTACACTCCATTATAGTAATCTAATTAGCAGCCGCTTCATCAAGGTTTCCCAGAGTCCTGAGGAGGGTGTGATTCTCAGCCGCTGAGTGGGCTGTGGTTGTAAGATTACGGCGTCACATGGCTGGTTACCATGCTGTTTCCACTGGAGAACTGGTGGCAAAACAACTCTTCTAACAGGAGAATCAGGACCTCTGCCACGCCTGGATAATTAACCCCTTGACTCACAGGACGACTGTTTAAACTAGCTGCCTCATAACTGCAGGGTTTAGCATATCATTACCTGTTTAGTGTAACACCTCTCAATGACATAGACTAACCGGTGAAAGGCCTGGTGTCGACCCATGGTAAACTGGGACCATATAATGTCTGGCATCTGTTTGTGAGGTGAAGTGAACACCCGTGGGCATTGTTACGCCGTATAATGACACCCTGTGAGTTGACAGCTCTCAGGAGACTAGGAGTCAGTATAGAGTCAGGACGGTCAGACAGGCTGTGACATTGAACAGTTCCCAGGAGACTAAGAGTCAGTATAGAGTCAGAACGGTCAGACAGGCTGTGACATTGAACAGCTCTCAGACTAGGAGTCAGTATAGAGTCAGGACGGTCAGACAGGCTGTGACATTGAACAGTTCCCAGGAGACTAAGAGTCAGTATAGAGTCAGAACGGTCAGACAGGCTGTGACATTGAACAGCTCTCAGACTAGGAGTCAGTATAGAGTCAGGACGGTCAGACAGGCTGTGACATTGAACAGCTCTCAGGAGACGTGGAGTCAGTATAGAGTCAGGACGGTCAGACAGCCTGTGACATTGAACAGCTCTCAGACTAGGAGTCAGTATTGAGTCAGGACGTTCAGACAGGCTGTGACATTGAACAGCTCTCAGGAGACTTGGAGTCAGTATAGAGTCGGGATGGTCAGACAGGCTGTGACATTGAACAGTTCCCAGGAGACTTAGAGTCAGTATAGAGTCAGGACGGTCAGACAGGCTGTGACATTGAACAGCTCTCAGGAGACTTGGAGTCAGTATAGAGTCAGGACAGTCAGACAGGCTGTGACATTGAACAGTTCCCAGGAGACTGGGAGTCAGTATAGAGTCAGAACGGTCAGACAGGCTGTGATAATAAACAGCTGAGGGACTGTCTGACTGAAGATTGGAAACATCTGAGAGTGGTGCACTGTGGTTGGGCTAAATACCAGTAGGTGTGTTTTGTTTATAGACTAGGTGTGTTTTGTTTAGCCTGCGCTCCATGCGATAACACTTAAAAATATTAATCCTTCAAACCACCCGTAACAGGGAACACATCCCAATGAAAGGTTGTGTCATGTCTTCCAGGTGATGGTTTCCTGAATTAGACTGTTTCACACGAAGCCCTGAATTAGACAGTTTCACATGAAGCCCTGAATAAGACTGTTTCACATGAAGCCCTGAATAAGACTGTTTCACATGAAGCCCTGAATAAGACTGTGTCACATGAAGCCCTGAATAAGACTGTTTCACATGAAGCCCTGAATAAGACTGTTTCACATGAAGCCCTGAATAAGACTGTTTCACATGAAGCCCTGAATTAGACTGTGTCACATGAAGCCCTGAATAAGACTTTCACATGAAGCCCTAAAGAAGGCTGTGAGACATAACATGTTTCTTCACCCACTTTTTAAGGAAATGAAGTTTCCTGTGTCATTCACTAGCATGTACCACGCTCTAGCGTGTTCATGCAAAACTCATGCAAAAATCCCCGAAAGGTGAAATGAATGAAACATTGTCTGTTCTCCCAGATCTCATGTGGCTTCACTGGGTTTTGGTCTGTGTATGTTGTGTACAGGCTCCAGGGTTTGGGTTCGGTATTGCCATTTCAGGTGGCCGGGACAACCCTCACTTCCAGAGTGGCGAGACATCCATCGTCATCTCTGACGTGCTGAAGGGGGGCCCAGCTGAAGGACTCTTAGCGTAAGTGTAGATAAATCACTTCCGAACGATTTTCCGCACTGTACCAGTTTTAACCCGGGTCCACAGGTGTTAGCCCGAAATGCCAGTGCTGTGATCTTGATTTGGGAGGCATCAGCAAAGATCCTGACTGTGGTTGAACCTCTCTGTGTATCTGGCAGGGAAAATGACCGCGTGGTGATGGTCAACGCCGTGTCCATGGACAATGTTGAACACGCGTATGCCGTGCAGCAGCTTCGGAAGAGTGGAAAGAACGCTAAAATAGTGAGTTGTTTCTACAGGGGAATGACGTACAGGCCCACTTTACGGTTATGGTCCAACTTTCTTAGCTGTTTTGTACTTAATAGACTTCACAAAGGTCGTTTGGGGTGGTTAAGAATGCAATTATGGCCCTTTTCCTCTCCCCACAGACAATCCGAAGAAAACGGAAGGTTCAGATCCCAGCATCTCGGCCGGGGGACAGGGAGACTATGTCAGAGCATGAGGAAGATGACACTGATGAAGACGATGGTTACGAGCAGCACAGCGGCCGCAGTGGGCCCACAAGCGCCTACGTGGGGGCGAGTGGCGGAACGACCGGCAGGCCGACAAACGACGGAGAGCGGGAACGCAGCAACAGCAGCCGGAGGGAACACAGTGCCTCGAGAGAGAGGAGCATATCGCCTCGCTCTGGCCGATCCCAAGCCTCTTCGGTACCGTCACGGCCCTCCAAAGTCACCCTTGTCAAGTCCCGCAAGAATGAAGGTGGGAATCATTGACTACATGTCATGAAGCTGGTTGAGAGAATGCAAAGAGTGTGCAAAGCTGTCATCAAGGCAAAGGGTGGCTACATTGAAGGATCTAATATATAAAATGTATTTTGATTTGTTTAACACTTTTTTTTTTTTTTTGGTTTCCGCATGATTCCATATGTGTTATTTCATAGTTTTGATGTCTTCACTGTTGTTCTACAATGTGGAATATAGTAAAACTTGAATAAGTAGGTGTGACCCAAGTATTGACTGGTACTGAGTTATATATATCAGTCAATTCTATGAGGGGGATGAGTTTTAATGAGTGCCTTGTCACTGACTCACTCCTTGTTTTAATATGACACACCAAACTTATCTTTATATCCTTTTTAACAGCCCAACGGTTTCAAGGTGCGGTACTGTGCTAATGTGGTTCTGTTGTTGTCGTTCAAAGCAGAGTACGGTCTACGTTTGGCCAGCCACATTTTTGTGAAGGATATCTCCCCAGAGAGCCTGGCAGCGCGAGACGGAAACATCCAGGAGGGGGACGTGGTCCTGAAGGTGAGAGACGGAGAGATGGCCGTGTCTAATGCTTAGAGACAAGGACCTGGAGTCCCAAGTTCACCGGTTCAAATCCTGGACTGAACAGAAACACGGCAGAGTTAAACTCACCTCGTCTCAGTGTGTTCAGAATGCATTCTGGGTGGTATGTCTTAATACTGGAACGTTGCTAGGTTCCTCTGAGTTAAAGCGGGATGTGACATTCTGAACATTACCATCAGACTAACTTCACCAACAGAACACACCCAGTTTCACCATGATAACGCTTCCACTATTTGCCTGTGTCGGTGTGCCCTCAGAGAAGCCTGTGCTTCCAAATATACAGTGAATTAGTATTCCTCTCAGACTTCTCACTGGGACAGGCATTCCAGGCATTCCATCACTTTCTTTTGTTCCTGACTAGTCATTGGCTGAAGGGAAAGATTTACCTTATCACCAGAATGTACACCCTGGATTAATTCCAACTGTTTAGTCCTCTAGTTGTGGACACCATAAAAGAGGACGTTGTGGGAGTTGAGACTTTGAAATAGTCAGACAACAACTAGTGCTTTATTTTTATGGCTACTATATTTAAATGATACGTTCAATCCTGAAGCCAACCATTCATTTGTTGAACGCTGTTTTTATGGCATGTGTAACAGCGTGACGTCCACGATTACACTGGTTATAAGCGGTCCTTCCTTAACGCGCCTGTTTTTCTGTGTTTCTCAGATCAATGGCACAGTGACAGAGAATCTGTCCTTAATAGATGCTAAGAAGCTGATCGAGAGGTCAAAAGGCAAGTTAAAGATGGTGGTGCAGAGAGACGAGAGAGCCACGCTGTTAAACATCCCAGACATGGATGACAGCATTCCCTCTGGCAACAACTCGGACCGAGACGGTGAGACGAGCCCTTCATCAGCAGATTCATGTTCAGCAACCGTATTGATTCAGAGCATGGCATGGCATGATATTTTTTGGGTGTCATTTTGCAGAGATATTTGAAAAGGAGAGTCATTTTCTTCTGATGTCTTTTTAAGGTTTACTCTGTATGGTTCAGTCGCTGTATTAAACGCCAGTGTATTCTAACAGACATTTGAATGGTTCAGTCACTGTATTAAATGCCAGTGTATTCTAACAGACATTTGAATGGTTCAGTCACTGTATTAAATGCCAGTGTATTCTAACAGACATTTGAATGGTTCAGTCACTGTATTAAATGCCAGTGTATTCTAACAGACATTTCAGAAATTCATTCACTGACATCCGACCATTCCAATCGATCCCATGATCGAGCACGGGGCAGTCGATCCCGCTCCCCTGTCCATTCTGACCCCCCCTCGGATCCCTGCCGGAACTCACCACGGCAGATCAGCAACGGCAGGTAAGACACACACACACACACACACACACACACACACCCGCCATTATACAATCTTAATGGGACACCCAGCTGTCGTACATATCAGTCATACTTTATAGCTACCAAACTGCAAATGAAGCTTCCCCATACTGGTACAGCATAATGAGACAGAAGTGGTCACTTAGTGGTCACTGTTAATCACCAGCACATCTTCAGTACAATATATAAATCAGTAGACATTGGGATGAATAAAACATAAACATATCCCTCTGGAACAAGCCTGGCAGTCCCATAATGACATGACGGGGTCATAGGTCACAAAGAGCCGGAGGATATCGATCCTTTTCCATGTAGATGAGATTCCACTTGGCCAGTGCCTATACTGTAGCTCACCGTACAGTCTCCCTGTATAGAATGTTCTTCTAACTCCTGGTGAGCCAGAGGAAACCCACCTACTCCCTGCCCTCAGCCTGGAACAGACCAAACTAACTCTCACAGCAATGACTGATATTAGACAATATCTGAACAGTTTACTACGTGTGCCTCCTCCTTCTGATTCCAACTCATCTAAATGTCGCTTTCTTTTCCTCTGTTGCGTCATTTTCTCCTGTCCATCATCTCAGTCGGAGGCTAAAGTAAATCTGCGTGGAAAGCATTAGAAAGATAACAGTCTTTGACACACAGTAGCGGCGACTGGCTTGCCTGCCTAGCTGCCTGAGTAGATAGTCTGCAGACCCGTAGATGAGTACATGAGGTGCCCTGACGGAGGGAGGCTTGACAGTGGGTCTCTGATTGGCCACGGGCTCGGCGCTGTAAGCCGGCCTGACTGTTCTGTTGACGCCGGAGGGGCTGGAGGGAGGGATGGGAAGGCTGGTGACCCATCACGTGGCCTGGCCCTCTGCTGTATCGCCGAAGGAAACAGCCTGGGGACGGACGATGGCTCGGGTGAAGCTTTGTCTCTCCGGCTAACACTTCAGACCCCGAGAGGAAAGACTCTACGGAATAGAAAGTCTGGACGTGAGAAACACAAAACAGCTCAAGTCAATTGTTTTGCTTCAAAACTATTTACTCCAAGCAAGTTATTCATGTTCCAGGAACCAGAATCCTGCGGTCAGAACCCTGTGGTCAGATCCCCACGGTCAGAACCCCAGGGTCCAAAAGTGTCTGGTTGTATCTTGAATCACAGTGAACTGTTCTCCCTGCAGCTCCCTGTAGTTGCAGAGCGCTTTGTGTGTTGTCTTTAGATCCCTACTGTCGCTGGGCTGTAGTCCGTCGCTGTAGACATCTTGGTATGTTGACAGAAATGCAGATAAGCAGCTGTATCCATACAGTATATCTGATATAGAGAACTGACAGCCAGTTGGTCGGTAGTGGCCCGGGTCTCCTCTCTGCCCCTGGTCAAAACCCAAAGCTTGTGTCACATCTTATGGCATCTTATCAGATGCCAATTAAAAAAACACATGGAAAGCTACATACCCACAGAAGGCAGTGGAGAAAATAGTGCAATGACATTTCTGACCTTGTCATCAGAGGGTTGAATTAATGCCTGGTTAAATAGTTACTAGGAATCTGGAGGGATGATTTGTTTGTGATTTACAGCTGCCTGTTTGTCTCTGAGCCACTCCAGCAACCAACTGCTATGAATCAGTCCCAATCTAACTGTCAACACTGTGAATAACAATCTTGTCTCAATGCAGGAACGCAGGGAAATTCTTACAGAGAGTTCTTCCACTGTAAGTGTCCCAATGTTTCAAAACAACCCTGCCAGAGACTAGAGTTTAGGCTAGTACCTAGTTGGTTTGTCTCTGTCATGTTTCCCACTGTTAGCCTTTAGGTTTGGAATATCTAATTGGTGTTTGTGTGGACACGGACATTAAGTAAAATAATAAAATATTATTCACGTGCCTTCTGTTGCTAAGACTAGAGCACTTGGTTTGATTTTTGGTCACTTTATCCTAGGCCTCTCTAAGTCATAGACTGTCTGAATGTCAAGCAAGAGGGACTCGAATTTTGGTAAATGAGTGTCAGCAGGATGGGGGATTGGCTTCACCCAGACCCAGTATGTATTAGCCATGCACCATGCAGGAGTCAGCACAGTATGCATTAGCTATGCAGGAATTTGACACACTTCCCACAGAGATTTGCCCCAGAACCAGATAGTTCACGTCATTCCATGCATTTTCCCTTGTCCTTGTGAGAAACATCCCATAATATGTTGTGTATCTATGTGGGGGTAGGCCTATTGTGGATCTGTAAAAGATTTCATTGAATTTCAGCTGCAGTCTTTTAAGCATCCTGCATTTGTTTTTTGGGATTTCCATCCAATCGTAAAGTAACAACGTAGATGAGCAATTGTGGCATTTTAGAAAAGTATTTTGACAAAGTCTGTAGGAATGAAAAAAATAAAAGCATAAATAAAATATAGTTATAAAAGCATGCTTGTGTTTCTCTGTCCATTTCCCTATGGTGTCCTTAAAATTAAGCCACATGAGGAAATAGGAAACGGTTGGCAGTTGCATGGTCCTCGAGTGTTGATGTGTTAAGAAAAGGAGAGAAGAGAGTGGGAGTTTGTGTGTGGCCTCTTAACACCATTCTGAGATTTAGGAGTCCCTATCTGACTGACTGGCAAAGAAACAGATGGACAGGCCAGGAGTCCCTCACTGACTGGCAAAGAAACAGACAGACAGGCCAGGAGTCCCTCACTGACTGACTGACAAAGAAACAGACAGACAGGCCAGGAGTCCCTCACTGACTGACTGACTGACAAAGAAACAGACAGACGCTTAAAGGTATTTTTTTGCATTCCTCATTAAGGTGAATAATTGTTCAATTTCTCAATATTGGGCTGCGGTGTAGCCTACCTTTCCCTTCATCCTGTGCTACACGCTGCTGAATACTGTCTGGAGAGCTGTGCCAACCCCAGGGCCATGTGATCAGGCTGGAATTCACCCATTGTTCTGAGAAACAGCCCAGTGGAGCTGAGTGGTTGGGGCTTCAAAGCTGGGGCAGAGAGCGTTCCTTGGACCTGTTTTCTCCCCCTCACAAAGCACAGCATTCACACATTCGATGTGGACACTCAGTGCCTGGCTTCTGTGAACTGGGACTGGCGCTGCTGATCTTGTTTGGTTCGGTCCACAAGGGGAATGGCTCGTCTGTCGGAACAATGTTATTTCATAGAGCTGGTCTTCTGATCATTGTATCGTATCCAGCTCTCGATCACAGCATTCAGACAAAATGTCTGCTTCTACATGACTCAGTCGGTGTTTGAGATGTCCGTGTGGTTGTCGGAGAGGCTGAAGGGAGTCCAGATCTGCTGCTGATCCGCTCAGTGGGAAGTGAATCCGAGGTGAACCTGAGGCCAGCAGAGAATAGGTCAGACCCTATAGACCAAGACTGCTGCATATAACTGCTGCTGAGCTTATTATTGTTATTTACTCTAAGTTCTCATTAAATCCATACTATTTCCCCTGAAGTGCGCTCAAACACCCATTACCGATGTCAGTAAAATGGTTCATAAACCCCCCCCCCCCCGCCCCATCAGTGTGTTGCAACGTCCCAGGGCTTAAACAACAGCTCCTTAGTGTTATTCTCCATCAGTCTTTAGTAAGCTCTGTTGTTAGTGCTATAGAACAAAAGCCCTGTGTGAAGAGGATCTACAGGTCTCCTCTCCTTTATCTTTTTAATTAGACCCAGGGTTATCCGTCCAAGTTTGGTTTTCTCTCCACAGTTGCTACCAATCGTCATCTCACAGTATATAGGCCCGCCTACAAAGGAACCAACACAACAAGTCCGGATAAATAATCAACTGTTTGTTTTTCCAGCCACAGAAGTCGAGATGAGGAGAGGATTTCCAAGCCCGGGGCAGTGTCCACCCCTGTTAAAGGGTCCAAGGAGACCCTTGTCATGGCCATCAGCGACCAGCCACTGGCCCGTGAGGACAAACTGCCCCCGCTGCCAGGTCAGTCTGGGCCCATCCCCCACAGCACAATCTGGCTGAACCAAAACAGGCCTGGACCTCCTCCATACCATGCCGCTCTCCCTGTCTGATTCCCGACAACCTCCTCCCAGGAATGGAATGTTCTCCGATCACATACTTCAGAAAGCCTAACTCGCAGTGCTCTCGCTTATTCTTTTAGGGTTGCATAATGTCAACCTATTCACATCTAATCATGTCTGCGATTATGTGTTCTCTTTTACTAGGGCTTTAAAAATATTGTTTTATTCACAGGAAATGGAAAATAAAACAAAGCATACATTTCATTCAATGTTTCTTGAACATAAAGCAGGCACATAATAGCCTGTTATTTTGGAGATCCTATAGGTATTACTAACAGGAATGGAGGTGAAGCTGGTCGGTCTATAATCTCATCCCTAGGCTATTATGCACAGCACATGTGAGCCTTGAACACCTTCCATTTGAAGTGGGCCTTGTGGGAGGGACTTTACTTAGTACATGTTCTGTTATTTAATTTTAGCGAATAACAACATTGTGAGGCAGGGCTTCAAGGCAGGACTGGCTGTGTGGACTCTCAAAGACTTTCCCAGTGACTTACGAAAAAGAAAGAAAAATGCCTTGTTTTCCAGCTACTTAATTACCAATGACATAATTTGAGCTGGCAAACTAATGACCTCACTGGGAAAAAAGACTACCCCCTCAAAAATGTGGTTATTTGTGAATCACTGGTCGGGGAATCTATTCCAATAAAACACCATCTCTTTATTGGCAAGAGATTAGACATAAAAATTATTCTAGGACACAAAGTAATCACCAAAATCTGCGAAGACATTAACATTGTTACTTGGAAGTTGACTTCTGGAGACAACGAGTACTGTAGTGAAAATACAGCAAAAGCTGTGCTTACAATGCTGATTTAACACTGTAACTGGCCAAATCATCCCCTTTTGATCGTTTTACCTACCCATGTATTTTCCTGTTAAGCATGTTCAAGTCAACACACATTACGAATGCAAACCCTTTGTCATGATGTTCATTTAACCAGATTGATTTTAGTATAATGTTAGCTAGCTAACTAATTAAAATTATTACCAACCAAATTACAGAGGTGTAAGCCATGGATGACAATGGATGAAGGTGGTTAGTGTAGCTAATACAGTGGCACAGCATTTATGAGAGCAGCAAATGCACACCCACCCTATTTGGCCGCGCTCACCACCGTTTCCACTACTAGGTCTGTGCTTACAGGTATGTGTTAACGCTGTCAGACCACTTGTGACAGTGTGTGTGTGTGTGTGTGTTGGTCCCGTAGAACCCAAGCCTGTGTACGCCCAGCCCGGCCAGCCTGATGTAGACCTGCCAGTCAGTCCCTCTGACGCCCCGGTGCCGAGCGCTGGTCATGATGACAGCATCCTCCGGTAACCTGCCGTTATAATCGTGCTGTCGTTACCATGCTAATGTTGCAACGTTAGCACCGTGTTCGTAACTGAATTGGAATTGCTAACTTGTCTGACTGTGTGTGTGCGTGCCGTGCGTTCACTCCTCATGCAGGCCCAGTATGAAGCTGGTGAAGTTTAGGAAGGGGGAGAGTGTTGGCCTGAGGCTGGCTGGAGGGAACGACGTGGGCATCTTTGTAGCCGGAGTCTTGGAGGACAGTCCAGCTGCCAGGGAAGGGCTGGAGGAAGGAGACCAGATTCTCAGGGTGAGATGTCCAACAATTAGACAAATCATTTTTTTTGCGGTTCTCTATGTTTCATCACTTAAAGATTTTGACATGTTTTGTCTACAGGCCATTGTAAAGTTGTATTTTGAAAGTGCATAGGATGTGTGTGGTTTGTGAATATTTCTCTTCCACAGTAGATAGTGTTGAAGAGTGTTTACTGTCAGCTCTGCTGTTCTAGTAAAAGTCTGATCACTGCCCACACATATTTGGAAGTACTGTGGAACTATGACCCTGTGTTTCTGGTCATAGTGGTGTTGGATACAAGACGGTAATTACTGTGAATCAGACTGAGGTCAATGCCTGGCTCTTCTCTCTGTGGAAACCATGCCTTTGTTCACTCTGAACCCGTCAACAGAGGCTGTTGTTGTCCTTCTCGGGGCCTGTCCATAGTATTGGACTCCAGGGAAACATTGTTCATAGAAGCCCCCTCTGATATCAGACTTGGATTCGTTTAATCGTGTTTGTTACTTGCTACACATTTTATTGAAACACTCCATGCTTTGTGTTCCTCCCACACCACAGTAAAGGTCATGATGGTATGTGTGGAGGACCAGCCCCTCCTCTGTTCTAACCTCCCTTTCTGTTACACAAACTCATCTCTGCCCTGCACACCAGCTGGGTCTGGGCGATGTGGTTGAAAATCACATTACTGTATAGATATTTTGGAAGGTAATGGTAGATATCACTTTATATTTATACCTTCATTTAATCGGAATAAAACATGTTTAAGGAGTTCAAGACTCCAGGATGTTTCTGCTCTCTGTGCCGCCCAGCCCTGACCTAATGTTTTTCCCCAGGCCCTTGAAGTGTGGCTAGTTTAGAGAAAGGCTTGACTTCTCTTCTGAGGAAGAGAACAGTTGTTTTCTCATGTGTTGCTGGTTGAACCACTGCCCCTGCAGCAGTCTAAATAAACACTGTATTGTGCTGAGGACAGCAGGGATGGTGGGGGGGAATCCACTGGGCTGAACCACGTTTATAGTAGCTTTCCCTCCCCGTAGGTAAACAATGTAGACTTCGCTAACATCATCCGAGAGGAGGCTGTGCTGTTCCTCCTTGACCTCCCGAGGGGTGAGGAGGTCACCATTCTGGCCCAGAAGAAGAAGGATGGTGAGTAGGATGAGGGTAGGACCAATGTGAGGGGGCCTGATTGATGAATGCACATTAGTATCTGGGGCTGATTGAGTGCAGGTTTGAGCACAGAAACCCGCCTTTTAAGCTGTGAACTCTACATTGTCTTTAATTGTACAACATAATGTATTATTTAACCATGTTCCCAGTGTACCGGCGGATAGTGGAGTCAGACGTGGGTGACTCGTTCTACATCCGAACCCACTTTGAGTATGAGAAGGAGTCTCCGTACGGCCTGAGCTTCAACAAGGGCGAGGTGTTCCGGGTGGTGGACACCCTCTACAACGGCAAGCTGGGCTCCTGGCTCGCCATCCGCATCGGCAAGAACCACCAGGAGGTGGAGAGAGGCATCATCCCCAACAAGAACAGGTAGAGAGAGGCATCATCCCCGACAAGAACAGGTAGAGAGAGGCATCATCCCCGACAAGAACAGGTAGAGAGGCATCATCCCCGACAAGAACAGGTAGAGAGAGGCATCATCCCCGACAAGAACAGGTAGAGAGAGGCATCATCCCCGACAAGAACAGGTAGAGAGAGGCATCATCCCCGACAAGAACAGGTAGAGAGAGGCATCATCCCCTACAAGAACAGGTAGAGAGAGGCATCATCACCGACAAGAACAGGTAGAAAGAGGCATCATCCCCAACAAGAACTACAAGGTGTGTGTGTGTGTGTGTGTGTGTGTGTGTGTGTGTGTGTGTGTGTGTGTGTGTGTGTGTGTGTGTGTGAGCTAGAGGATGCGGGGTCAACAACCTTGCTGTTGCCATAAACATGGCAATCAACAACACTAACAAACATGAAATGACAAACCAGACTGTGTAAAGTAGGACACATTTCCATCACCCCTAGTCTCACTTACACTGCTGACAAGTTGTTGTGGGGAAGCATTTGTGCTATTTTCACTATCCATTCATTATGAAACAGCATGAAGTCCCTCAGGGTGTCGAGGTCAGACGCCCCGTTTTGGCCCAGCCTACAGCCCCTGGCTATGTTTAGAGAGAGTGAGATTCCACACCACATTACAGACGGGAATGTCTCAGCTCTGACAGTATACCAGGGTGAGACATTTATCACCTGCATACGTTACCCTAGCACACATCGCAGCACGGCTTCTCTTCATCGGCTCCCTGGTCATGTCTCTGTTCTATACCGTTGAATGTCTACTGAATTATGTTCAGGTGTGTATTAGCATTTCCCAATGGAGTGGAGTTCTAATTGGATATTGCAGTGCTTTGTGATACGGCATTATATGAAAGGGTCTACAAATGCAGTTCGGTGTGAAGTTGGAAAGAAGTAACATGCCAGTAAATGGCACTAATGCAAAAATAAACTGACTTTGTTTCCATCGAAATCCAATGAGGGAATCCATTGCATGACACCTCTCTTTTCCCCTTTCTCCAGGGCAGAGCAGTTGTCCAGTGTGCAGTATACCCTCCCCAAAACACCAGGGGGCGACAGGGCTGACTTCTGGAGGTTCCGCGGTCTGCGGAGTTCCAAGAGGAATCTGAGGAAGAGCAGAGAGGACCTGTCTGCCCAGCCGGTCCAGACCAAGTTCCCTGCCTACGAGCGGGTGGTTCTCAGAGAGGGTAGGTGGTACCCAGAGTTGGACCAGGGATATGTCACAACGATCATACTAGATGCTTTCTCAGTGCTTCATTCAGTTTGTTGATACAAATGACTTGTCAGTATGGTGCCAGATATGGTAATGATCGGCGTCTTGTCGTCCAGCCGGTTTCCTGAGGCCCGTGGTAATCTTTGGGCCTATCGCTGACGTGGCAAGAGAGAAGCTGTCCAGAGAGGAGCCTGACCTGTTTGAACTGGCCAGTGAGTAGCCTTTATCTAGCAATTAGTAACCATCCAGAGTATGTTTCAGACATGTCTCACACATACAGAGAGACACACACACACACACACACACACACACACACACACACACACATAGAGACACAGAGCTGAAGTAAAACAGTATTTAGTGATGCTGTGTTAGAGACCAGACAACCCCCTCATACGCCTCATACTCCAGGAACTCTTGAGGAAATAACTACCTCCTTTAGCAGCTGGTGCTCTCTCACCCGCAGCAGCATTCAAGGTCCATTATCCTAAGTGCACTCCTCCAAATTCCACATGTAAAGTGTTTCCATGGCTGGACGTATTCTGCGTAACCTATCTCTCTATATACCTTGTATTTGTTTTCCAGAAACACAGCAACATGAAGGACTGGAAAGTATGTCATTCAGTGCATCAACCTGTTTTTGTCAGTGCTAGTTAATGCTAGTTAGCGTTGTGTTGTCGTAGCCTCTATCCTGTACATGTTTCCTATAGTTGGTATTGTATGGCCTGATTGAGCCTGTAGCAAGGTTGCATAATGTACAGCCAGTAATGGAGCATGTGCACATGGCACAGTCAGTATCCAATAGAACGCAAGCGGCTGCATAACAGTTCTGGTGCCTTCTTCATCCCAAAGCCCCTAATACCTGTATGTGTTTTACACTGTAATCTATACTTTACATTGGTGGTATTAAAAGTTTGTCAGCAGGGACACCATTTTTTTCCCGCACAAATTGCTGGATAATCCCCTGTTTTAGGGGGTTTCCCCCTGCCAAAAAAAAGAAAGTAATATCTCTACATTTAGATTTTTTTTACATTAACTAATAACCTTTTAAGTAATACTTTTATCTCTTGAAAATAAACAAATAAATAAATGTTATTTTTCCATATATTTCCATTAAATGTGTGTATATACATATGCGTCCATAGTTTTTTTGCACTTTTTTGTTTGAAATATAAATATGTAGCTATTTTTCTAACTGCAAGAAAATTCCAAGTGCGTCGTAGTTACCCAAACTTTGAATACCACTGCTTTAAATGTAACCTTTGACTGGAGCTGACGCCAAATAATGTGTCCATGTCAGAAGGTTTGAGGGCTAGTAACATTACAATTCTGCTTTATAGAACGCTCATTCAGAATGCTGCCTTCGTTGGGTTGAGTGGTGACAGATAAGATCCCGTGATTTTAGTGGTCAGAGTGCTGAGTAGCGAAACTTTACCCAGGTCAAATGGCCTCTCTAGGTGTCATTCCCTTGTGGTGACAGACAGAGACAGACAAACAGGCTGTGTTTGAATCATTAACCATTTTAAAACATTCCTGCTTTAACTCCCCTGAGGTTGAAATCTGAATCCCGAATCTGAAATGGTTCGCTAACTCGTTGAATGTGCATTGTCACACCTCAATGCTTTTCCACACACGTAACACATCCCCTTGCACTGTGGGTTATACCCTACTGCAATGTTGCACGTGCACATTTCTAATGACACTTCCTGGTTTTCATCTTCCGGAAAGTGCTTAAGGCTTAATGCATGTGTTGGAGTTACAGTGATTAGCTGCCTTGTGTGGTGATTCCTGCAGTAACCCTGTAACCCTGTCCCTCTGCAGAGAGCGAGCCCAGAGACGCAGGAAAGGACCAGCGCAGCTCCGGCATCATTCGTCTCCACACAATTAAACAAATCATTGACCGGGTGAGTGACACACACACACATGCTAACAGAAAACCTTCAGAGACAGATCACCTCTTAAAGAACATACAGGAACTGAGGTACTCAGAGTTATGCATGGCTCACTACTGCTCTCTGGTGTCAATGTGAGGAGAATGGACTATGAAATAACATTTTGGGCAAAGCGTTTATTTCCAAAGCGTTTCTTTTAATGTTATCACAATGTTTCGCGGTTGGGGATGTCTTTAGGACAAGCACGCTGTACTGGACATCACCCCCAACGCGGTGGACCGTCTGAACTACGCCCAGTGGTACCCCATCGTGGTCTTCCTCAACCCAGACAGCAAGCAGGGCGTTAAGACCATGAGGACCAGGCTGTGCCCCGAATCCAGGAAGTCTGCCAGGAAGCTGTACGAGAGAGCCCTGAAACTGAGGAAGAACAACCACCACCTGTTCACCAGTGAGTCTCCTCGGGAGGGATGAGGATTGCTCTCAGAGGTAGATGGCGTTGTCGGCAGCGAGCGTGGCGGGCTGGGCCGTAACGTCACCTCGGTTTTCGTGTAGCGCACTGTAGCCCACTCGGGGCTTACCGCGAACCCCCCATAGGACCTCAGCCGTCATTACCCATTTTACACGCGGCCCCGTCCACCGTCTGTAATGGGACATTCCACCTCATCGTCTACCATCTGCTGGCAGTAAAGAGAGAGACCCCAGGGGAGCGGAAAGCCTGCATCCATCTATCTTCTCCACATGGAGTTACTCCCCGTGTTCCACACCGACCTGTAGATTAAGCACACAGGCTGGTATCTTTAGAGCAGGACTTGGAGGAGAAATGCAGAGTAGGGTTTCCCCTGTGCAACAGTTTGACACCTGCCAGGCCGTCCTATGGACCATGAGTCCTTTTGGATTCAGGACCAAGGTCATGGTTCTAATTGATGTAATAGGATACAACCACTGCTGAGCCCAGACAAGACACAGGCTTGTAGAGGATGGCTTGGGGAGGATAGAAACCTTTATGTAGACTAATAATTGGATTATCAGTATATGTGTTAATGACATCTACTCCCAAGTCAAGTGATAGCCATGATGGTTTTCATAAGGACATTGTGTTTTTAGTCTTCTTTCATTTGAGGGGTGTTTTGTCTCTGCTCTCTCCGTTTCCTCTCAACTCCAGCCACCATTAACATGAACAACATGAATGACGGCTGGTACGGAGCCCTGAAGGATACCATTCAGCAGCAGCAGAACCAGCTGGTGTGGGTTTCAGAGGGAAAGGTGGGATATTCAGCGCTGACATCATACAGCTTCAGTGGATAAAAAAAAACTAATAATGCGTAGCATTTATTGTGAATTAATGAACTACTTTGTTCTTTTTACCGCTAATTTCTATTATTTCGTGCTGTAATGTTGCCGCTTTTCTGTTGTCGTCCCCCCCCCAGGCGGATGGCGCTCCGGACGATGACCTGGACCTGCACGATGACCGCCTGTCGTACCTGTCGGCCCCGGGCAGCGAGTACTCCATGTACAGCACGGACAGCCGCCACACCTCCGACTACGAGGACACGGACACCGAGGGCGGGGCCTACACCGACCAGGACCTGGACGAGACGCTGAACGACGAGGTGGGCCTACCCACGGAGCCCGCCATCACCCGCTCGTCGGAGCCCGTCCGGGAGGACCCGCCCGTCATTCAGGAGCCCCTGGGATACGCCGGGTACCAGCACACAGTGCAGCCCGACCCCCTGAACCGGATCAACCCAGCCGGGTTCAAAGCACCAGTGGGCCAGCAGGTACCGTTTATGAGAGCCGTGCGTCTGCCCTGTTGTCTGGAAGCCGTGGTGTGTGTGAGGAGGGTGTTCTGGCGCCGCTACTGAAGCAGCCTTTTAAAACAGTATTATCCACTAACACAAAACAGAAACACTAAAAAGACGGAAAGACAAAAGATGTGACCACTCGCTAAGTACATATTTATTCACTGTTGTTGTTTGTGTGCGTGTTTTTTTTGTTGTTTCGGGTTTTTTTCCACAAACAAAAAAAAAGGAAAAAGCAGAATAAGCTTGACTGTTGTATTCAGTATTCACAACCTGTGTTAGTGACTGTCGTCGATGTCCGTGTTCTCACTCTGAAGGGGAAACAGCGCTGTGTTCGTCCGTCTTGTCAGTCTGTCTGTCAAGTGTATCGGTAACCACCTGTGTGCTCTTTCTGTCTCACTTGTGATTGGGACTGATGTCGTGATACCAGGAAGTGTTATGTGCATGTTGGAAATGTCAGTGTTAACCACGTATTGCTGTAAATGTATTTATCTGGGTCGACTGGCCGTTATGATATGCACAAAAAGTTTGTCATCTGATGTGAAAAAAAAAAGAAGCAGAACATTGTACTGTAACTAGAATTAAAATCGAATCAGATCACGTTAACAACAGAATCGTTGTCCTGTTGCAAATTCTTACGTGGCGGATTGATGATCTAAAGCCATCAGTTGAATTTGGTCCGAGGCGGGTGAGTTGTCCTGAGCAGGTTAGTGGAGAATGTACCGGTCAGAGGGGCTGTTTTCCGCTGTAACCTCAACTATAGAGAGGGTGTACCTCAACCTGCGGAAGCGCCGTGTATTAAACGTTTCTGAACCACTTCACAGAATGAGAAAGCGGAGGCTGTTCCGGCCACCATGCCTATCCTCCCCCAGCAGCCTGAGATACTGGCTGAGAAGGCGGCAGTGCCCCCTGCTGTCAACAACACTGTAAATGACGTAGCGGGTTTGAGCCCTGGGTCAGAGTGGCGTGAGGAGTACCCCGCTGAGCCTACCGCTGCTCCCCAGAGCAAACCCAGGCCAGACCCCGGGCCCAGTCCCAAGGCTGACTCGCTCAGGATGCGCCCTCCTGAGCTAGCTCAGCCCGCGGCCCCAACACTCGAACCCCTACAGCCCGGACCGACCAGTCCAGAACCACAGGTACCCATCGTATTGGAACGTGGCCCCGGCCCGGCCGACCCCGCCTGTCGGCCCGCTGCGGTCAGCCTCTGCCTGCCTCTACCGCTCGCCACGCTTTTCCTTTCCCTCCTGCATGCCCCGCCTGCTGGCCGCTGTGTGAGAGAGGGTGTGTGTCTGAGCAGACGCGAACAACGGTGGCTGAGGGGACTCACAGCTGCGTTGCCCGCGTAGAGAAGAGCCGCGAAGAACCTGAGGCTCTCACTGTTGCTTAGCTTGTTTTGCATGGCTACGACGTGTTTCAGTTGGTTTCTCTCTTCTGTTTCACTGTAGCAGTAGCACTGGTGGTAGTTGTCTATTGGTGAATGCGGACTGAATGGACCATCGATTACATGTATTTGTTTTGGTCTCATTCTCTGTAGTCATCAATCAGTATTTGGGAATTTTATTCCCTGAATTTGGAATGTAGCCATTCCCCTCTTCTCAGTTATGGAGAATAAATGACAATGATTTTTAACATCCCGTCAATTAAGACTTTCTGAACTCGAATGTTCTGTTGTACAATGGCTACTTTTCAAATGTCATGGTTTTTGTTTATGCTTCACTTTTTACAGAAAATGCTTGCTTGTAAAACTATAGATATCTTATTGCTGTTTTTCTGTTGGCTCATAATGTTATCAAGATAGTTATTATCAGTTTTTTCCTGTCAACTTTGTTTCAGTTTTGTTTTGAATGACTGTTAAACCTCAGGGTGCTGTTATTATGTATGATGTCTGTTGGACATTCTTGTGTTGGCTGCTCTTATCTGACTCTCAGACCTGCGTTCTGTTTGACCTGACCTCTAACCCCTGCCTCTGAGTATCTCTATTACAGGTCTCCCTGCTTCTTCTCTCGGCTTCCTTCCTCAGCCATAATTAATCTTCCGTTTTAATATTCTCTTATCTTGTGCTACTTGTTTCTTACATTCAAATACACACGTGTATTTCTTCATCTTTTAGTGAGCTTCTGGTTACTCATGTTCCTTCCGGTGGTTTTTTCCGGCAGATGTACACGGACCCCTACCTGGAAGAGCCAGTCAGACTGAACCGCGGTGGTGTGAAGCCGTCTCAGCCCATGACCTACGAGCCACAGGCCCCCTACCTGGACCAACAGCCATACAAAGATTACGACCACCCCCCCAGCCGCTACGACGGCAGCGGCTACCCGGAACCAAAGTATCCTAACTTTGACTCCCAGATCCACTATGAGAACAACGTACCTCACTACGACCAACAGTGGCCGCCCTACAACCAGCAGCCGTCCGGCGCGCCGGCCCACCAACAGCAGCACCCCTCCGGGCCGGGCTACGGCCCACGGCCGCCCTACGACAACGGCCCGGAGCGAGACTACAGCCCCCCCCAGCCGCGCTACGACGAGGCCCCGCTGGGCTACGACGGACGGCCGCGTTACGGCAAACCGGCGGGTCCGGGGTCCGTCCGCTACGATGAGCCTCCTCCGCCCGTCCCTGGTTACGCTCCCCTGCGTTATGACCAGGAGCATAACTCCTACCCCCCTGCGACACGCTCCCCGGAGCCCCCTAAACAGTACTACCAGGGGGAGCCTGCCCAACGGCCCGGTCCTGCCTACACCCAGGCTCCATCCCAGCTCCACAGAGGCTACAAGCAGTATGACCCGGTCCTCAACGCGGACGCCCCGCCCACACCTCCCAAACCGCAACCCGAGGCCCAGCACCCCCCCACCGGCAACACGGTGATCACCACAGCCCCCAAAGCCCTTCCCCCGCCCCCCAGGGTGGAGCCGGAGGACGACCCGGCCATGAGGGCCCAGTCGGTGCTGTCCAGAGTCAAGATGTTTGAGAACAAACGCTCCGTGTCCGTGGACCGAGCCAAAGAGGCTGGCGACCCTGTTAGGGTAGGAATCTGTTACACCCCCTCATCCCGTCGTCCTGCATTCATATTTGACTTCCGTTGCATTTAATTCCTGTGTTGTCCGCGAACACCTCCTGTACCTGAAGTTTAATTTCCATCTTGCTTCCACAGTCAGCGGATCAGCCCCTGAAAACGGGCACGGGCATCCCCAAAGCCAACTCCCTCAGCAACCTGGACCAGGAGAAGACTTTCAGGTAATGAAGGGTTACAGATGCCAGCCGCCTTTGTACCACTGTACCACTTCACACCACAGCTGCCGTTCACTCTGTTAGGGCCGTCAGGTGATCCACTAAACCGGATCGGATCGCTGTGAAACGTTAACACTTCGCTGTTGACCTGATGGTCGTCATTGGTGCCGCTGTCAGAGCTCCCCCTGGTGAAAGATGAGATACTCTGCATTCCTCTCTCTGCCGCACACGCTTAAAGGTGCCATTGAGTGCAACAGGGATGCACCCGTTTCTGTGGCTAAAATCTCTCGGTTATAAACTCTCGGTTATAAATCTCTCGGCTATAATCTCTCGGTTATAAACTCTCGGTTATAAACTTAATAGGTTTTCAGACCCTACCAGAGACATTGGTAAAATAGTTAAGCTCCATGTTAAATTATTTTTTTCGGATACCCCAGCCAATGTTGAGTCCCTGTTTGACAATCCCCTATAACTCTCCAAACCCTACAGCCATATTTGCGACCTCTCGCCGGCTTTTATAATGAACCTTGAGGCAGTTCATTTTAATTACAGTTAAATTCCACCCTCTTTATCCTTCCCCTCTATCCACAGAGTCCCCGAGCCTCAGAAGCCCCAGAAGGTGTCAGATGATGATATAGTACGCTCTAACCACTACGACCCAGATGAAGATGAGGAGTATTACAGGAAGCAGCTGTCCTACTTTGACCGGCGCAGCTTTGACGCAGGCAAGGCACCTCCTCAGTCGACACCTGCCGTCGCAACCAAACCTGCTGCACCACCTCAGACGACGCCTGCCGTCGCAACCAAACCTGCAGCACAGCCACAAGCACAGTCTGGATACAACTACCCCAGGTAACTCCCTCCACGTCATCACCTTCTCTGGGGTATGCCTCACTTTGGGCAGATAGAAACCTCCCTGAGGTATAATTCGTGAGATTAAAGGGGCTGCGCTAGAGATGTTTCTGTGAGACAAGGCCAGATCCCGGAGCGGCCGTGTTTTTACCAAACTGTCTGTACAGTCTGAATTTGAGACATTCACTATTGGTCCATGGGGGCTCACCAGGCACAAAGGAGTAGTTTGAAGGTAAGGAGTTCCTGGATAATAAAAGGTATACGATATCACCGGGAAGTGGTGTCTATAATGCTGTATCGAACTCACATAATTGCTGTCACAAAATCCACAAAGTGAATACAGTTAATTCACTAAATGGAGCCACAATACTCTATTAAATAACTCACTAGGCTGCAGTAATTGAACCTTTCTGTTCAGGGTAAATGAGAAGTTACTGGTTTAGGTCTAGATTTTTAGTACTAATTGTGTCTCATTATTTCAGACCACTTGACAGATTTCTCTTTAAATTCCCCTTCAACATTTCAGTAGGATTAAGATCTGGGCTTTGACTCTGGCATTTCATAGCCCTACATTTCTTCTTTTTGTGCCATTCTGTTGTAGCTTTACTTGTGTGTTTTGAATGAATGTCTTTTAACAAGATCCATGTCCGGTTCATCTTTTTGACAGATGGCCTCACATTCTACTTCTATATCATACTTCTACTTCTATATCATACAAGAATACTCTTGTATGATATAGAATTCATGGTTGACTCAATGATGGCAATTTGGCCAGGCTCTGAGGCACCAAATTAGCCCCACAAACCATAATGCCAAACAACTCCACCTTTGACTGATTCGTCCAGATTACATTGTTCCAGTAACTTTGGTCTTTACCCGGACATTGTCTGGCAAATGTCATATCTTGATATTCTTTTTGAGAGCAGAGGCTTCTTCCTTCCTGATGTTTTATGTAGGCCAAGTTTGTGCAGTCTAAGTAGTGTATGTATGTATGTACAGTATCTCACAGAAGTGAGTACACCCCTCACATTTTTGTAAATATTTGATTATATCTTTTCATGTTACAACACTAAAGAAATGACACTTTGCTACGATGTAAAGTAGTGAGTGTACAGCTTGTATAACAGTGTAAATTTGCTGTCCCCTCAAAATAACTCAACACACAGCCATTAATGTCTAAACCGCTGGCAACAAAAGTGAGTACACCCCTAAGTGAAAATGTCCAAATTGGGCCCAATTAGCAATTTTCCCTCCTCGGTGTCATGTGACTCGTAAGTGTTACAAGGTCTCAGGTGTGAATAGGAAGCAGGTGTGTTAAATTTGGTGTTATCGCTCTCACACTCCCTCATACTGGTCACTGGAAGTTCAACATGACACCTCATGGCAAAGAACTCACTGAGGATCTGAAAAAAATTATTGTTGCTCTACATAAAAATGGCCTAGGCTATAAGAAGATTGCCAAGACCCTGAAACTGAGCTGCAGCACGGTGGCCAAGACCATACAGCGGTTTAACAGGACAGGTTCCACTCAGAACAGGCCTCGCCATGGTCAACCAAAGAAGTTGAGTGCACGTGCTCAGCGTCATATCCAGAGGTTGTCTTTGGGAAATAGACGTATGAGTGCTGCCAGCATTGCTGCAGAGGTTGAAGGGGTGGGGG
>JACXGI010009023.1:0-10789 GCA_016801175.1 Esox masquinongy
AGGGGAGGTGAACTAGCAGGGGCTCCAGTCAATGCCACGCCGTCTGGGTCCTGAATAGAGCTGAACCCTGCCGCCCAGACAAAAGGGGAGGGGAGAATGAACGAGTGAATGGAGGGGCTTGTCACTGCGCTATGGAAAAGCATAGAATGGAGTGAAAGAACGAAAGGAAAAGTTCAAAAAGGAGCGGAGGGCAAGGAAAGGACCGGCCCGGCCACCTGTCTCTCTTTCTCTCCCTCTCTGTCTTTCTTTTTCTCTCCGAGAATTTCAGGGTGATGGAGTGCTGAGTGATAGACGTTTTTTGTTTTCTCGCAAAAGTGGAGGTGTTGAGGTCAGGGCGTTTTTAATAACAAGCAAATCAATCCTTCAGAAGATCCATGTGCAAAAGTTATGGGGAGAAAAAGCATATAAAAACTCATGATATGATAAATACTCTGATCTGATATGATACTGCCCTCTGAAATCATTGACAGCAACCAAGATGAAAGATTCACCCAGTCGTCTATTGTCCAATCGAAAAAGGGCTTTTGCTTAAAACCCAAGCTTTTCAATTTGTTTATGCTTACGGTATTAAAATATGTCTAAATATTATAGTGAAAAACTAGTATGCATGCAGAGGGTGACCATGTAATTGGGTAACAATGTGAACGGAAGAAAGTCACATGTTAACACAGTGTGTAGACACAGTCAAATGTGAACAAGATCAGGACACAGGATGTATATTAGACCCAGGTTTAAACCAGGCATTTGAGAGACAAAGATCACAAGAAATGTGAATGGTGTTGGCTGTCAGTATATCATTTGTTCCTTTGTTTGTAAGAGTTGGCTATTTCTTATGCAGTAACCACTTTCATTCAAATGGCAATTAATGCACATTATCTTTATTTACAATATTATATACGACCCTCTTCAAATTTGGAAGAAGTAAAAGCCATGAAAGGGGTCACCCTGGTGGTAGTAGGTTTTTATAATGTACTCAAGATTTGTGACTTAATTTGACCACTCGAAAAAGAGACAATGTTTAAATACTACCATGCAATGTTTAAATACTACCATGGATTGTACTGAGCCCTTAGATAGGTACTCTTGAAAAGTCACCGACGTTAAAGAGAGAGAGAGCCTGAGTGCTGCTAACACATTCAGCACCCACCCAAATCAAACACTAAAAATGGTTTGAGCAAATGAAGCCCCTGCAGTTGTCTGGTGGATAGGTTGGAGTGTGTGTACTTTCTCACTCTGCTTCATCCAGTCAGGGCAAACACACTGACACAAACCCCACTAAAATACATAACACACACACACACACGCAGACCCCATGCAACACAGAGTCTCTGTTTCTCTCTCTGTGTCTCTTGCTTTAGTCTCAGTTCTCCAACTCGCTGTCTCTCTCTTCTTGTTGGGCGGACTCTGCTAAAATCATTTCCAAATTCCTGCTCTGATGTGTGGCAGCGAGGGCAGGCACATGAAGAATCTATTAGCGGGCCTCTCAGCTCTGCTGTATAGAAATCCTGCACTGCTCTGGGACAGCGGCCAACTCAGCCGCCGGACAATGGAAATTCAACTCAACAAAAACATCCTGCAAAAGTGAGAGGGAGTGGGAGGAGGGAGAGATCCAGAAGGGCGAAAAGGGGGAGCGAACGAGCAAAGGCGAGGGTGGGAGCAACGTGGGGGGAGGGAAAGGAGTGAAAATAGGACAAATGACAACTAGAGTTTAGAGTCTCAAGCTAACGGCAGCGGTGAGTTTAGTCCTTCAATGCAAAGCTTTATTAGTCTAGAGTTTATTTACCACAGCCTTATAATATGTGAAAATGATTCCTACAGGGAGTCCTGTGAAGCTCAGTTTGTTGAGCAAAGCTTTTCCAATGCCAAGGTTCTGGGATTGGTTCCAACAAGGGGCCATAGGTGGAATAAAACATTTGCTTCTTTAATTTGCTCTGGTTTAGCATTTGCTAAATGATGTAAATGTAGTCCTTCCATACAAAGATTTAGTCTTCTGTGTCTGTTTGCCAGCTCAACATTACATCCAAAGATATGTCCTGCAGGAAGTGAGACTCCAGACAACTTGACCCCTGTAACTTGGACATGTTTACATGAGTCAGCATTTTACACATCGTGACTGAAACGTTCAGCACCCTAATCCACTGACACAACTCAAAAAGCAACTGTTTGTCACGATAACCTGTATGGGTACCCCCTCCCAGTGGTAGGTACTCTATCGACAAGAGAATCTGACCAAAGCTTTGGAGGTTTGAATCCCTGAGCAGGCGAGGAGAAAAACATTCTGTTGTTCTGTCCCTGAGAAATACAGTTAAATACAGTATCCTAATTGTTTCTGTAAGTCAATGTGGATAGGAGCGTCTGCTAAATTACTCAAAGGTATGTGAGGCACCAGACAAAGGCTAAGGGAAACAGTTGCTTTTTACAGCTATACAGTCCTGCTCATTGGTATTTTGGTATAAAACCTATAAAGACATGCTGTGCCTGTTCACAAAGTATAGGCTACGTAATTCTATATGAGCAGAAAGTCAGAGGCTTCAGATATTTTATGTATTTTTGCTTTGTGTAAATAAGCACCCGGGTGTACATACATACAATATCAGAGTTCTTGGGGACTAAAGCTATTGAGAGTGGGAGAAACAGAGACAGGGACTAAATGACAGACAATAACTTAGTAAGCAAGAAGCAGAGCCAGACAGAGAGGAAGAGTGGGAGGGCAGAAAAGATAAAGACAGAGCACATAGAGGTTAAAAGAAAACAGAAGATGGATGGTTTTGCAGAGCCACCAACATCTAGGGACCTGGCTCTGTCTACACAAAGATAAAACCTTCACACACACACACACACACACACACACACACACACACACACACACACACACACACACTGGGGTGGGGACCCTCCTTCTTTAAACCAGAACAACCCACAATCCTGTGCATGGCTTTTATCCAGCATGTGAAAAGATGAGGCAGAATGAATGACAAAGGAAGAGAATGGGGATCCGGGCCGGCCAGGGCTTGGTCTGGGGGGGGGGGGTACATGCCCCTTGCCATTCTTCTCTATGCAAAACGGGGGAGTGCTGGTCGGTTGGGTACGGGAAAAGAAACATATGCATGGACATGACAAAGAGTTTAATGATTTCTTTACTGGCTTGTACACAAACGTACACAAACATTACAGCACTCATTTCCTCACCACAAATCACCATGATCACAGTGTAACAAACGTAAAAAAAAAAAAAAATGACAAAAAACAAAACCCGAAAGAAAACAACACGATGGAACATCTGCATCACTCCTGAAACTCATACATTAGTTTTTGTTTCACTCAAAAAAAAAGCAAATCAAAAGCACAATGCAGTCCCCAAAAAAAAAATCAGCACTTTATCTCATTCATTTACACTTATTCAGTCGTCCACTCTCGGGCCATAAATGTTATGACACTGTTGAGTAACACAACCATATACACCGTGCAATTTTTTTTGTAGCAATGATCTTACCATCAAATGTATTTTTCCCCTTTGTTAATAACAGGAGGACAGCACTTCAGAAAAGAAAGTGCTCCAAGATATTTTCAGCGTTTATATATATTCATATATATATATATATATATATACATACACCCGATCACAGAGATACAAACAACCTTTGCAAAAGCACAATGTTTCACAAAGTTAACACACAAAAGACTATACAACCTGGAGCTTTTTTTATACAATAGTATTTTGTTGTGTTTCTTTTTTTTCTATTCAGAAAAAAATTAAATGTCGACTTGATAAAAAAGCCAACTTAATAAACAACAGTCATCAGTGCAATATATAAAAAAAATATATAAAAAAAGATCAAGTTTAAGACAAGCGATGCATATTTTTTTCCGCTAATACCATTCTTTTCCTTGATGTTTCTTCCTATCGCTTTAGTTTGTTTTTCCAGGTATATGGAAGGTAAGTCTTTTATCTCTCTAACTGTGGGAAGGGCAGACCCAGGTAGCAACTCAAGGCCAGAAAAAAACACCTCACACAGGACAGAACAGTCAGATGCACGCACACAGGCACATACATACATGTACTCTCTCTGACACACACACACACAATGGGCTTCTCATTAAATGACTGTGATGTTATTAGGTTTTTATCTTTCACTGGCCATTGAGTAAAAAATGAAAATAAATGAAAATCAAAAGTAACATACAAGCAGCATTGAAACAAACATTAGGGTGCCATGACTTTCGAAATGTAGCAGGCAGTTTTTTAAAACATGTTTTTGTTGATATCCTGCAATAGTCATGTTGACGTAAGTCGTCATAATATAACAGTATTGATAGGTGTATTACTCCTGCTCAGTAGTAACTATTTGTAGGCCTCAGCTCCTGCAGTTACCCGGACAGGCACCAGGGGGCGTAAAAGGCTCCGCATTTTGTGCAATAAAACTCCCTGCATTTATAAGTCATGCAATAGAATTCAATTTATGTGACTAGATAGAAGCTTCAAACAGAACGACAATTTAATGCGATCAACTGTTTAAAAAGTTTGCAACCATACCTTTACAGAAAGGTAAAAAAAAGAAAAACATTTTGCTTGTCAGATTGAAGTTTGGAAAATAAATTGTCCCGGGTCACAATGAGAAAGAAACGGGTTTGATGAATAAAACATTGTTCCTTTGCAAAATAAATGCCTTACATTGTCCACTAGTTTAAATCAGTAGATTGAAAAACATATGATTTGGGCCTAATGCCAAAGTATCTGATAGGCCTACTTGAATGTCTGGGTAGGTATGCGCATTATGTAGGCATAGACAGGGTTGGGGATAGGCTACAGGAATCTGTGTGTGAGCAAGATTCCAATGATTTCGAATACTTTACAGTCGAGGTAGCTGGTAAAGAAAACTAAACATGAGCTCATAAGGGACAACGAAGAGTCTCTCTAACAGACAAATTTAGGCTTATTGTGACATGATGGAATTTCCACACGGGACAGTTTAAACTAAGGTATGAGAGTCTGAAGCAGCTTTATAAATCACCCTAAATATTCTTAAACTTTATAGATTTGAAAAAAGAACCACAACATATTCAAAATGCATCTTCTGAATGTACCTTCATAAATAAACCCAGTCTGTATTCACAGTGAAAACCAGGGTGAAGTTCATTAAAATACTGAAAGGAGATAAAGTGAATTCCAAATGCGACTTTCCTGACGTTTTGATACAAAGCGAAAGCAGCGGTTTATTAACACATTAACCATTGACACTGGTCGCACTGGCCTGAAAAGACATTGATGCCAGCCAGCAGCCTGCTTGATGAAGGCAGAGCGCATTTAGCTACTTTTATTTTATTTTATAAAGAAACAAAGTAAAGCTATTGTGTACAGTACTTAACAACATTAAGTCAATTGTTGTTACAATGATTACATATCTGGAAAAGCGAATTTGATATAGGTAATGCCGATTTTGAAATTTGATCAAATCCTTTCATTAAAAAAATATAATAGCCAAATAGAGGATGGCTTTCATTCCCCGTGTTCTCCTCTTCTTCCCTTTCATATATTCCAGCATGCAGCCACAGCATCAAGTGGCATCTTTTAGTAGGCTACTATCTAAAATAATTTAAAAGGGTCCTACAAATGAACAGCGTAGCTACAGGTCGACACTTCAATACAAAGCCCAATAAAGAAGCGTTTCAAGGTAACAGCCGCAAGAGATGGAACGTCTATCGCCGCATAAAACTAGGCTGCTATCCGGCCTCCGGACCCAAACACCGGCTTAGTTATTTAATACGTCCCGATCTATTATACACATTCAAGAAAAAAGCTTTAGTACCAACCCACCAAAAATGGCGTTTCTTTTTTCCAAGATTTATTCTGAAGCAGATACAAGAACCATGTGGTGTTTGACCCACGAGTCAGAGAGACCCCTGTTTGGTTTTGATGAAAGGGAAGTTTGCTGTGTTTTATGCTATAATTTGGCACGATTATGTTTAGATCGAAACGCAAGTTTACAAGAGCCTGGTTTTCCGTGTTTTTACCTGACAGCAGTGTAGCAGATCACCGTGCGCCAGAAGAGTACTTTGCCTTAGTGATGAGGTATAGGACTATGTCTTGGTGTCCTCCAAAAGCGGCAATGTGTAAGGCACTCCAGCCTTCCCTGTTCGCCAATCGAATATCTGCCCCGAATTTCACAAGCAGTTTTACAAGTTCGAGATTCCCGTCGATGACTGACTGGTGCAACGCCGTCTGTCCTTCGGGCCCGAAGGAGTTGACATTGAATTCGCAGTTTGTCATGTTCTGGAGCAACGAGTGGAGTTCTTTTGTGTTGCCTTTCTTCACCGCCTCTTGGAATACCCTCTGAGGCGCAGAGCAAGTTGATACATCCCCTTGACTCATCATAAAATCGGGATAGGGGTATCCTGTGCTGTTATATGTGTTAATCACTGTATGAGTCTCTGGCGTAGGATTAGTGCCCAAATTCTGGATTACTACCAGTTATAAGGCACTTGCTATAGATAAGACAATGAGACCACTATGTATCCCAAAAAGGACATAGACACAATAACACACTTGGTGTGCAAAAGGTTGTCAATGGTTGCGAAATCCAAAATCCCTATAAAGTGTGTTTATAAGATTTCCAGGTCACAAGGTGGTCTCCCCCTCTCGTCCTCGTTTCCGTCCGTTGTACTAGCAGCACCAGGTAGTATTGGCTAAATTGCAGAGATGGAGCAGAGCGACGGCTGAAACGTTAATTCTATTAGAATTCTGGAAGAACGACCACGGTTACTGGTATCTCCAAACGCGATGAACGAATAGCTGTTGAATCTAGGAAGGTTCTTCTTGAGGTTTGATACTGGAACCGCAGCAGTTCGTCAAGGGTGGCTGTGTGAAACAGGTAGGATCCACATCAGTGCACTGAACAAGGCTATACTCCCCGGTTACATTCCAACGTCCACATTAAATACGATAATTCACCTTACTCATATGGTTGAGATAGCTACTCATCCGGAGAACTGTTATGTTTTAGGTGAAATATAATACATTTGGGTACTTGCCTATGACAAATGGACGGGTCCTAGCGACGTAGTATGAAGGTCCCCGCGTGCCCCGTGTAGCGTGTTCTTCGTGCGGTCCTAGTGAGTCTGCTCCACAGTACGCGCGAGGTGGATATTTTACGCGTCCTTTATTTGCATAAGAATTGTACTCCATAGAATAAACTAATGTGAAATGGGCGGAGACCTAGGGAGGCAATAGGCTCCTCGGTCCGTCGGGGAGGGTCCAGAAGCGTGAAACCGTAGAGTAAGGCGTGGTCTCGTGGAACCAAATGTCCTGTAGAAATAAAACCAACTGGCATCTATAACATTTATTTTTTAGACACATGTAGGCTAACTCAAATGGGAGAGTTTGGTGTTGACGGAGTCATAAACTAGATCGTGCCGAGAAACCAATAGACAATAGATTATGTTATTTTGCTGCGGATCCAATGGATTACCGGAGTAGGCAATAGTGCATGGATCCATAATGCATGCCCCAAAAACTCTATTTTAATTTGAAGTGTTATTTCGACGGACTAATTGTTCAACCACGAGTAATTTGAAAAGGCCAAAATCAAAGGAATGAAAATGTTCCAATGTACTGGTTATGGGTGCTTTTTCAAATCAAATAATTTGCTAATATGTGTCAAAACTGATAAGACAGTGAAATTAAAGGATTGTGGCGAATGGTTTATAAAGTAAAATACTGTGCCTCTAGTTATTTGTAGCGTAGATGGTACATGTTCCTAAAATGTGCCCAAAATATAGATATGATATAGCAAAGACTGTAATTATCCGAAACCTTTTATTCTTCTATAAAATCACTACCGTTGTGAAAATAGTCAAAAATAGTCAAATATTATATGAAACAGCGTGGCAAACTACAAAAAGGCTACTTATAAACAAACACGTGGCTTAATTTAATAGTGAAGATCTGCTGTTTTGGCAATAACAACGTTAAAATTGGACAGAGAATAGGCTACAAATTACCACTAACCGTCTATATGAAAATGATACCGGAGCGCCAGTAGCCAAAGTAGGCTACACCACGTTAAAAAGAAGAAGATATCTAAATATGAAATGTTTTAATGTCAGTTTTTGTAAATATGTAGCATATGGCAACTGTAGTAAACTGACAAAAAAGAAAATAATTTCAATGAACAAATTCCACTTCCTTTCGCAAATAAAGAGGTGAAGATGCGCTCAGAATGACACAGTACAGCCATGCAAAGTTACCGTGGGAACCGGACGGCTGCGATTTGGTCGTTGTTCTCGCGCTTGTCTCTTTTCACAAGAACGACTCTGCCGTGTAAACCGCACAGTATATTGAGTCGTTCGCTCCGTTTGTTATAGTTTTACTAGCTGGGAGTCCTATATCTACAGACCGATCTGTGATACTCTAACCACTCAGTCTTTTCACGGTTATGCAGTTTCAGTTTGTCCAAGTTCTCACACCCTCAACTGCAGGCTACATTTGGTGCACGTATGTGATGACTCCTTCTGTTGTGTTGGTAGAAGGCCTAGTTATCTCACCACCAGACTCACCACAAAAGAAAATGCTTGAACAAAAAAATGAACATCTGTTTTACTTACTGTAGTAAACCCAATAGCAATTCAGCTGACAAATTCACATTCAAATGCTTGTTTCATCATACAATATTGTGTTTAGGTGTTTGTTTGTTGCACACGTTTCCATTTCGCATCAACTATGAGAGAGGCGTTATAATGCATTTTAATATTACACAGCCCTAAGGTGTAGCCCTTCAGTTCTGATTGAGAGAACAAATATCAAAATCAAAGGCAGACAATGCAACCTTAACCAGTCTGGATCATAAGGAACATCAGTGATACTTTGTGTGCAAAGTAGGCATATTTTAGAAATATGTCAAATCATGGCATCAGAAAGTTACCTTAAGACTATATTAAACCACTTTTTGCCAAATTGCTTTTAAAACTATCTAGGAGAGAGCCTAAAGATACCAGGTACCTCTGCCTGGTACTCAGAAAATATCAGAGTCTAGCCAGTTGGAAAACATTTGCACAGAATCCTGCTAGGAGCTATTCCACTTGGCTATCTATCTCACAAACTGTGGCATTTGCTCTCCTTCTGCTACTTGGCATGTGTAGAGGGTTATAGTTAAGGTCTGGAAAATGTTAAGTCAAGATTTTCTTTTCATGAAGACAGGGGCGAACTGGGAACAGAAACTGGCCCTGGCATTTCTAACACCAGCCCATATTCTTTCCTTGAGGACACAATTTTCCCCCTCTGGCACCCATCATAATAATAATAATTTGCACCAAACCCCAAATTAAAATCACATTGGCAACAGTCCTGCCTTGAAGGCAGAAATGAATGTGATTGGAGGACTGTGGAGAGGGCAGAGCATGCATTTCAAACAGGCTGATTGCTGTTTTTGCATTTCAAACAGGCTGATTGCTGTGAGAGGATTCATTCTAGGGTTAATGCCCAAAATTCAGTGCTATCCAGGATCCTTGGAGCATCCCCATGTTGCACGTTAGTTGGATATAGCCCAATCACAACCCAGATGCTGTTTCAAGAAGGCAACTGGCTCCGTTTTGATCATACCAGCCAAGCCAGTTAAAACAGATATTGACAGTGAGACCACTGCTTTGTTTTGTTATTTCAGGATTAAATCATTGATTTTGTTTTTATTTTTCTAAAAAGGTGTAGGTACTTATAGTTTTGATTGAGACACAACAACCCTTTGGACACTACAATTTATGTCCCTTTTGATATATGTACTGCATCTCCATGTGTGTGTATTGGCACAAATTGAACATTGGAATAATTGTAAATTAATTGTGAAAGGATTTACATTTTTTGCAAAACTTTGGATGAATTGTGTCCATATGTCAGTATGCTATTGTCACATCAGTTGTAACTGTTGACAGTGCATCAGCCTATCACTGAATTGAGCTTTTGGCCAGAGGACATGAAATATGTGCCCACATCTTTGGGGCGTCATTGGTAATATTAAAAAAAGATTCACAGCCTTTGTTGTTCTGGTGGTTGGAGCTCTCTGTGTGCATGGTGAATTTGGGCTTCACAAATGCTTAGGCTGTACATGAGTACATCTGATGTTACCTGTTCTGAATCAGCCACAGACATCATCACATGAGGGTTTATAGGGTTTGTCTTGAGAAAGGAAGGAGAGCTGGCGAAGTACATTTGATGTGACAGATTGATGTGTGTGCTTCCACCAAAAGTCAGTGTTTCTAATGTATAGGTTATTATTGGAATCTTCAATTATGATGATGTGGAGAACAACAATTAAGTGGGTGGATGTCATGATTTGAATCAAAATGTCCAGTTTTAATTACAAGCAAGGAAAATTGTGTAATACACGTCTAAAATATAATGTGGCTGCCAGCCAGCAACTTTGCAATACCCTAGGGTCAGCTGAACTGACGCCCCTGAACTGTTCATGGAAATTATTGCAATTACTAACAGGAAACTAGCTATTAGTATTTTGAATAGTATAAGATGCAGAAAGCATTCATCTCTTGAGAAAGATTTCAGCCAGGTGAGTTTGGCTTTAGTAATCAGAACTCTTTATTGCAGAAAGCCTTGATCTTTTCAGTAAATAATGAGAAGAAAAAAGTTATATACCTCAGTGCCGCAATACCGCAATGGGTGGGTGATAACGTTAAGTTAGAAAGTTATCTTTAAGCACTTCCTAATATTATATTTTGTTGCTAGGCTTATTTTTTAAGGTTAAAAAAGATGAAATGGCCAACTACAAACATTAGGAGGCAGAGA
>JACXGI010009023.1:10889-22893 GCA_016801175.1 Esox masquinongy
CCCCCCCCCCCCCTTTATATGGGTATAAGTATTTGGACATTAGGCTCACATGTTTCTAATTGATTAGGTGATTGATTTTGGTTTGGTGATTTGTCTACACATAAAAGAGCTGTAAATGTATAGTCTCAGTTCCATCCCTTGCTTTTGCCTTTGGAGTCTGTGTTTGGCGTCAGCAGGCATAATTCAACAAAGACTAGGAAGCTGTCTATGAATGAAAATCTAGTGATATGGACTTCAGCAGCAGAGTTACAAAGCGTGCAGTAAGATTTGTGAGTGATCACCACTAAAAACACACACTACCATAGAAAAGTTAGGGGTCACTTAGAAATTTCCTTGTTTTTTGAAAGAAAAACAAATTCTGTCCATTAAAATGACATCAGATTGGTCAGAAATACAGTATAGACATTGTGAATGTTGTTAATGACTATGTAGCTGGATTTTTAATGGAATATCTACATAGGCGTACAGAGGCCCATTATCAGCAACCATCAGACCTGTGTTCCAGTGGCACGTTGTGTTTGCTAATCCAAGTTCATCATTTTAAAAGGCTAATTGATCATCAGAAAACACTTTTGCAATTATGCTAGCACATTTGAAAACTGTTATGCTGATTAAAGAAGCAATAAAACTGTCTTTCTTTAGACAAGTTCAGTATCTGGAGCATCAACAATTGTGGGTTTGATTACAGGCTTAAAATGGCCAGAAACAAATAACTTTATTCTGAAACAAGTCAGTCTATTCTTGTTCTGAGAAATTAAGGCTATTCCATGTGAGAAATTGCCAAGAAATTCAAGATGTCATACAGCACTGAGTACTACTCCCTTCACAGAACAACGCAAACTGTTTCTCACCAGAATAGAAAGAGGAGTGAGAGGTCCCAGTGCACAACTGAGCAAGAAGACCAATACATTAGACAGTCTAGTTTGAAAAACAGACAACTCACAGGTCCTCAACTGGCAGCTTCATTAAATAGTACCTGCAAAAAAACAGTCTCAATATCAACAGTGAAGAGGTGAATCCGGGATGCTGTCCTTCTAGGCAGAGTTGCAAAGCAAAAGCCATATCTCAGACTAACAAAAAGAAAAGATTAAGATGGGCAAAAGAACAAAGACACTAGACAGAGGAAGACTGTAAAACATTTATGGACAGATAAATCTAAGCTTGAGGTGTTCGGATCACAAAGAAGATCATTAGTGAGACGCAGACCAAATGAAAAGATGCTGGAGGAGTGTTTGACGCCATCTGTCAAGTATGGTGGAAGCAATGTGATGGTCTGGGGGTGCTTTGGTGGTGGTAAAGTGGGAGATTTACAGGGCAAAAAGGGATCTTGAAGATGGAAGGCTAGCACTCCATTTTGCAACACTATGCCATACCCTGTGGACGGTGCTTGATTGGAACAAATTTCCTCCTACAACAGGACAATCACCCAAAGCACAGCTCCAAACTATGCAAGAACTATTTAGGGAAGAAGCAGTCAGCTGGTAGTCTGTCTATAATGGAGTGTCCAGCACAGTCACCGGATCACAATCTTATTGAGCTGTTGTTGTGGTTGTGGGAGCAAATTGCTTCAGGAAGCATGGGGTGAAATCTTTTCAGATTACCTCAACAAATTGACAATTATAATCATTATTTCTTATCTTGTCAATGACTATATTTTCTATTCATTTTGCTATATTTCCTATTCAAACTCATTTCATGCATGTTTTCGTGGAAAATAAGGACATTTCTACATGACCCCAAACTTTTGAATGGTGGTGTATAGCCCAGATTTAGAATTTGCTAAAGTACAGAGATCAGCCACAACAGTTTTGGAACAGAGTTTTATGGACAGAAGCTTTATCAGTGATGGGAAGGCAAAAGTGTGGAGTAAAAAAAAACTGTAGATGATCCAAAGCATACCACCTTATCTCTGAAGCATGGTGGAGGTAGTCATGGCATGGGCATGTTGCCTCTGGAACGGGCTCACTCATCTTTATTGATGGTGTAACGAATGGCAGCAGCAGAATGAATTCAGAGGTGTACAGAAGCATCTTGGCTACCAAAGTACAAGAAAATGCCACCAGACTCATTGGGCGGCGCTTCACAATGGCAACAGGAAAATGACCCAATTCACTACCGACACAACAAATGAGACCACGAGTGGAAAAAAGTTGAACGTTTTGGACTGGACAAGTCAATCTCCTGATTTAAATCAGATTGAATATACATTTCATTTGCTGGAAAGGAGACTGAAGTCAAAAACTACCCAAAAGAAGCAGAAGTTAAAAATGGTTGCAGTAGAGCCTAGGCAAGACACCTCAAAAGATGATATGCCAATGGGATGCAGAAAAACTGCTGTTACTGCATGCAAGGGATTTGCAGGAAAGCTAAGTACTAACCTTAATACTTCTTAGATTCACTTTAAGTGTCCAAATATTTATGCTTGAATAAAATTGGGGAATGGTACTCTGAAAGAGCTGTTATTCTTACTGTGTAAAACATATGTGTTGAAACAACCAGAAATAAGTCTGTATCTTTGCCTCATATTCATCTTTTAATCATATTTTCATATGCCTTGAGTGTACAGTGTGTTGAAACAGACAGAAGTAAAGGGTGACAGTCGGTACTTTTGCCTAATATTAATCTCTTAATCATATCCATATGCCTTGAGTGTAAAGCAAATATAGCAATTTTCTGTCCCAAAACTTATGAAGAGCAATTTATGTTTGACTAACAAAAATTTCCAACTCCATTTTCAAGACCTGTTAGGCTAAAAATGGATCAGCCCATCTGGAATGCCCAACATACCAGATGGCCAGTCCCTCATAGACAGTCATCATCTGGATTAAGTATTTATCACAATGCCTTAAACGGCGTGTACTCTACCATTGATTGCATAGGCCTACCATATTGTATAAAATGCTTAGAAAGCTCAATGAATAATTGTTGAAAAATAAGTCAGTCTCACCAATATGAGAAAATTATTCTATCCTGTATCCAATTTATTGCGCAATTCATGCTTAAAGTAAAATCATGGGGTCTCTAGAGATTGATCAATAAGCAAAACAGTGAGAGGAATTTTACAAATGTGTCGGTAATTGTAGCTCACCGGGAATCTGCCATGTTTGGAAAGCCTCCATTAGGCTACTTAAAGAGGATGTCAACCCGGAGCAGTCAAAACAACAACAGTAGCTCATGGCCTATCCCACTTTTCAGACTAAATGGGCAGGTTTAGAATGGTCTATGATAAGCGACGGGGAAATAAATATCTATGTATTTACATCGCTGATAAACAATATACTTTTTCCCTCAATGACAGAAGAGAAAATACAAGCAAGCGTGACTCGAGAAGTCTATGCTGAAGCCTGCCAGCCAGCCAGGCCGTTGTGTTGGGTTTTGGCGCCGGGGCCAGACAGAATTGACGGGACGGGAGGAGCCCCTACCCTCCACACAGCACAGAGATTCTGTGGAGCGAGCTGTGACGTTTCAATAGAGGGAGGGCTTTCGGAATCCAATTCATTACAGCACCACGTGTTCAAGGAGCGTGGGAAAGAGGCGAGCTTTTCTTCCCAGCAAAGAAAGAGCGAGGATCAAATAACAGCAGCAAAAACTGCGCGCAGGCAGCTACTACATGCAGCTTGGACAGGGCTAGATAGGATCCTGCGACCGGACAAGGATGCCTGAAAAGGCAGCTCGTTTCAGGAGGGCTTGAGAGCGTACCCAAAAATAAACTTACACACAAACCTAGTGGTGCTGCACAGGCATACTTACATTTTAACCAACTAAGGTTTAATTTGAACAATATTTAATATAAAAGTTACAGACTACATGGAGGACTTTCAGCAAATTCTGTGAAGCCATGAGAAGGCACCATGAACCTGTTTTAGATTAAGCCTGCAGCCTGATCCAAAAGAACAAAACCCCGAATTGACCCAAATACTCTTCTTACCAGTCTGTTTTTTTCTCTATGGAATGAGGCTCTCTTTTAGTCAGACAGAGTAACATTTTTCAGTCATTGCCAAAGCACAATTGTTGCTGTGAAGAAGAGGAAATCGTAAGTATCCCCTTCACTTGTTAAAACCACCAATAAACTCTATTGCCAACTGCCACAATGAAGCACAATTGAAGTTCACTGAACTTTTTCAAAGTAAATTAAGACATATGCACATTAGCAATTTCAATGCCAGAATTGAATTAATTAGTTTACTGTCATCAGCTTCATTGGCTGACACTGTAACTAAAGAAGTTAATTTCCTGATTTTTTTTTTACTTAACAGAAAGGGAAAGAAAGCTATTCCAGTGCAGTCCACAAGTTTTTGGACAATGACACAATTTAGTTATTTGTCTCTTTACAACAGAACATTGGATTTAAAATTAAACAATTACAGGTTAAAGTGCAGACGGTCACCTGTTAAGTGAGGGACTTTACATCTAAGCAGTACTTTCTTCTTAATGAACCAAACAGTTGATTTTGGCACACCTAATGTTTTGTCGGTCTCTAATCAATTCATCCAGATTTATCAAGATTAGACATTGACAGCTCTCTTGTGCATGCATTAATGCTTCAAACACACCTGCCTAATAAGAGACAGCCGTGAAACTAACTGTCCATATATTTCTGGCCCTATTAAATCAAGGAACTATGTACAAAACATGTTGTTATTTTTAAATGGTTCATCTGATATTTATGACAATTCCCTCAAATTAAAGCTAATAGTCTGTACTTTAACCCAATTGTCACTGTATCATTCCAAATCCAATATGCTGGATTACAGATACATAACAACAACACTTTTGTCACTGTCCAAATACTTCTGGACTGCACTGTCTCTATACTTAGTCAATAGAAGCAACAAAAGACTATACTATCATGAGGTTTGCTCTTAAAGTTGAGTGCTGTGCTTCTTTAGCATGGTCTGATCCCTGGATATGCTTTGAGAAGGATAAAGACTATGTCCCAAACAGCCTGCAATTGCTTTTAGTGCACTTTGGCCAGCAGCATAGCACCCAGCCTGAATCCCCACCCTTGGCTTCAAAAGCAGAGACAGTGTCTGGATTGCAGACTTGATGCTGCTGGACTGCCATTCTTCAGTCTGTCCTGAAGATCATAACCTGGTGTGCCTTCTTTCGGATTGGGTGTCAAACGAGTGTGTTCACTAACAGATCCCATGTCACTCATCCTAAAGGTAGGGGTGTTAACTCTGGTGTCCAGGCTAAAAAAGTTGGGGGAAGCAAGTTAGAGCACCTGACAAGTAACCAAAAGGCTGCTATATCAAATCCCTGAGCTAACAAGCTGTCGTTCGATCTTTCAGCACACCTAGAAATCCAAAGTGCTCACCGCACCAGCTCACTGCACAATTCACATGGGTTGGGGGTTGTCATTCTCTAAATTTCTAATCTGGCCACCTAATCATCTTCAGCTTCAAAGTGGCTCATAATTCCATGTTATAAATCAAATCAATATACGCAATCCTTATCGTAAATCACTCTGGATTAGAGCGCCAACTAAATCACGGGGTCCCAACCAAATGGGCATAACCCTAATGGGCAACACTTTATCGTGAGGGGGGTACAATTACAAATATGATATAGGCTACAAACAAGCTTTAAAATGTCACGGGAAGATGTGACTGATGCACATGGAAATACCTTTGGTTTGTCTACATAATCTGACAAGTGAAGACCCACAGTAAATGTAATTTTATTTGTGAAGTACTTGTATACAATGTTTGAATTTTGATATCAATTGCATTTTGAAAAAATATGTATGATTCAGTTGATTATTTCAAAGATATTATCAATACAAAATGTAATTTGGTAGCAGAATAATATTTGGCAAATCAGGTCTATTAATATCGGTATTAAAAATCCTACCTATACGATTAGCGTAGAAACAAAATGCAAAACATGAGCTTAAAAAAATTGCTTGCTGTAATGTAACAAAATCAGGCTGGTAGTGTATTTAACATTGGCACGCTCAATAATGGGGAAAGGGGATGTGCCATTTTGTTCAAAGGTCTTGGGGGAAAAGGTTGGGAACCCCTGTGATGACAATGACTTTAAAAGAAATATGTACTTTTGACCAGGGCCCATACAGACCAGGCCAAAAGTAGTGAGCTATAAGAAAATAAAGAAGTGGGTTGGGAAAAAGCCTGTGTTGACCAGGGACTGAAAGAAAGGGGCCAGTGGAGGGCTTGTGTTACAGGTGACCTTGCCCCTAGGGGAAGAAGGAAACTCTTGAGTGGTCTGTCACAGAACACTAGCAGTCAGTCGCAGATGTCAAGTAAAGCACCATCACTATCCAAGTATGAACAGTGCCTCCAGACATCCTAGTTGAGTGGTTCTGTGTTGCAGATTAGCTTCTAGTTTATAAATTACTGAGCAATGAGTAAACATTGAAAATGGCCGTTGACATCCGAAACATTATTTGCAATTCTAAACAATAATACAAAATGTTCTTGTGATCGCTTAAATGCGATGGTGCGTAAACTCAGTTGTATTTATTTAAAATTTCAAATGTAAAGTGTCTTGTAAACTTTGGCCTGCACTTTGTCTCATTGGTTACAGCATGATTCAATAATAAACAAATGTGCAAATGCATATGGAATGCACCAGCATCAGTATGTGATATCAACAAGGTAATAAAAGATTTAATGCATAAAGACCCCAGCATACAGAACAGTTTGATTGTTCCTTGACACTACATGAAAAATGGATTAAAAATCAAGTGTGAAACAATTAAGATATCTTTATAAAACATACATAAAAAACGAAATCTTCCACAGAAAGACAAAATCAGCCATTTAAACCATAACATCCTAGTTAAAGCAAATGTTTATTCCATTCTAACAACATACTGTCTGTGAAATGGAGGGAAAACTGAAACTCAGTTGTGTGATGACGGTAATCATTCTGGTAGGCCTTTTGCAGTCAGTGGCCATTTAGTTTCCTGCCTGATGAACTGAGATAGTTAGGAGGTGGGGGTGGGGTGGGGGGGGTCAAGCCTGGCTTGATAATGGGCTAGTCTCTTCAGTATTCTGAGTGATACACAACACTTCCTGAAACTGTGACAGGACCCTGCTGAAGTGGGACCCTTCCCAGAATACCTTGCCACAGCCGGTGCAGATATAGAAGAAGGGTATCCTGGGTAGCAGGCCGGAGGGCACTGTGTGGAGTTGTAACACCGCTCCCCCAGGGAAGGTTAAACTCTCAGGGTCCAAGTCTGACAGTGGAGCCCAGCGACAGTGAGGGGAGTACCTCAGGGCCCCTTGGGCCAGCAAGGGGGTCGGGGTTGGGGATAGGGGTGTGGAGAGGGTGGGCAATGTCAGAGTATCCAGCTGTTCATCCCAGATATCTCCATCCGATGGAACAGGAGGCTGCTGGTGGTTTTGTAGAAAGCCTGTAGAGAACAAAAGAGCTTTCCGGAATTCCATTAATTTCCTTTTAGAATGAACCACAATTAAAACAAAAAGTTGTCTGAGGATAGCAACTGGGACCAACCTTTCTCCTTTAGCAGGCGTGTCATGTCTTCTCCAGGGAGCTTCAGGTACTGGTCGCTGTTACACATCTTGAAAAAGACAAAAAATATATACTAGTGTTCAAAAGTTATGGGTCACTTAGAAATGTCCTTGTTTTCGAAAGAATAGCAAATATTTTGCCCATTAAAATAACATCAAATCTGATCAGAAATACACGGTAGACATTTTTATTTTTATTTTTAATGGAATATCTACACGCACACATGCCCATTATCAGCAACCATCACTCCTGTGTTCCAATGGCACGTTGTGTTTGCTAATCCGAGTTTATCATTTTAAAAGGCTAATTGATCACCAGAAAACCTGTTTGCAATTATGCTAGCACATCTGAAAACTGCTGTGCTGATTACAGCAATAAAACTGGCCTTCTTTAGACGAGTTGAGTATCGGGAGCATCAGAAATTGTGGGTTCGATTACAGGCTCAAATTGGCGAGAAACAAATAACTTTATTCTGAAACTCAGCAGTCTATATTTGATCTGAGAAATGAAGGCTATTCCATGTGAGAAATTGCCATGAAACTGAAGATCTCATACAGCGCTATGTACTACTCCCTTCACAGAACAGAGCAAACTGGCTCCAACAAGAATAGAAACAGGAGTGACAGGACCCGGTGCACAACTGAGCAAGAAGACAAATGCATTAGTGGCTAGTTTGAGAAACAGGTTTGACTCACAGTTCCTCAACTGGCAGCTTCATTAAACAGTACCTACAAAACACCAGTCTCAACGTCAACAGTGACCAGGCGACTCTGGGATGCTGTCCTTCTAGGCAGAGTTCTTCCTCTGTCTAGTGTCTGTGTTCTTTTGCCCATCTTAACCTTTTCTTTTTATTGGCCAGTCTGAGGTATGGCTTTTTCTTTGCAACTCTGTCTAGAAGTCCAGCATCCTGGAGTCGCCTCTTCACTGTTGAAAATATCTTGTAGGGACAGATTTGTCAGGTTTTAGTATCTTTGTGTGGACACATGGTCCAAATCAGGTACCGTTAAACCTGGGTCACGTACACACGCTTGTCACTCTTCACCCCCTAACCCATCCACAGGACGGTGTGGAACTGTGGCGATGGTGTTCATCCCTGGGTAGCATTTACACTTCCAGGGTGCTTTTGTATTCTTTAGCTTTATCGTTTGACACAGACAAGTCCCCGTCTGTAGCCCCCCTGGCAGCACACTGGTGCTAAAAGCCCTGTCAATACACCTGAACTCCACCCCTGTAAACAACATACCACTTAAGGAGACGGCTGTAAATCCCCGGACAACAGACAGAGACAGGCGAGTCGCATTCATTGGGGAAAGGTGTCGAGAAACGGTTTACAACGGTAAGACCAAATGTGTGTCTTATCAGTTTAGGTAGTTCCTAGGGGTTTCAGTACTGTGGTCACAATGCCTAATTTAAGACTGACTTTGGGCAAAGTAAAAGAAATTTGGAGTATTTCAGTTGTATGGTATCAATGTGACGTTTTTCCTTAATTCAACTTAATTCATACCTTTTTTTTAACAAATCAAATATTTGCTTACATAAATTGCATACCAATCTATGCTACTAAATTTCTCCAAAAATAGATCATTTGAAGCTACATCAATAATACTGGACCAATGAGACGCACACTCTGAATAAGTGGAGACTTTTTTTGGACTGTTCAAAGCTGTAATCTCATTGATGTAGCATTAGGCTATTTACCAGACCTACTGGCTAGCAAGTGGCTATCTTTAAGATAACTAGCAACGATAGTGCTGTCCTTTCTTAAGTGCTGTCCTGTCTATCACTAAGCATTGCAGGCAGTAGGCCTAGTTAATGGAGGAGTAGAACTTGGGTGCAAAACAGGTGGTAACCGCTGGCTGTCTGAATGAAGAAATCTCTCTCACGCCTTTGGTATTCTACCTAGATGGATAATGGATCAGACTGACACATACACATAGCATTAGCCTGGAAAACAGTGCCTATTTACACAGCTCAAAGTTTCCCATGGTTGAGCAAGTCAAAACCTGCACCAGTTACTCTCCCTGCTTATCCAAGTACTCACACACACTCCTTTTTGTTCTTTCCATCCACGTTTGTCTCTCTCTCTCTCTCTCTCACACACACACGCACATCATTTTCCCACAAATACAGACAGACACGCTGTTCTCACACAAATGTAGACAACACCATCCCCACCATACACACACAATTCTCTCTTTTTCTCCCTCTCACGCACACATGCACAAATACACAAACATAAACACACAGACTCAGTCATTCACAGCGCTATAAAGAAGCATGAAAGAAACTACTTCTCCAGCTGAAAAGCAAATACTGTGAAATGCCACGTTGATGTTAAAATGGGATTTTTCATCAAATGCGAAAAAAGATGACTGTCCGAGTCATAAACAGTGCCCTCTGTACACTCAGTTTTCTTCCTCTATACGCCAACATTTTGGATTTGAAGTCTATAAGCTTACAGCATCCTCTTAAATTTTAGGGCATTTGTGTACACATTGGTTTCCCCACCTAGAAATGAAAACCCTTTTCAAACTTCTTACCCCTATTTCAGGGCAAAAAAAAATGTAGGGAAAGACAAATATACTGCCTAAATAAAGTATCTATGTATAGAATTTGGTCACATATCCTTAGCATCCAAAACCTGTCTGAATCTGTGACCCACTGATCGCCCCAGACGTATGGACAATCTCCCCCTGATGCGCTGCCAGGGGGAGATGGCAGCCACCAGCAATTGCTGTTTTCTGCAGCCACCAGCAATTGCTATTTGTTTTCACACCTATTTTCCCAGGCATGTTTAACTTGGTTTAAATCTGCAGACTGAATTGGCCAGTCAAGAAATGTACACTTTGAGGACCACGACACCCTAGTTGCTATAAGTATGATGTGCTGTCCAATGTTTAGAGGCATTTGCATGTACTTTAGCAGACAATATGTTTCTGTACACTTCTGAATCCTGCTCTGGCCGTCAACTGTTAAATCAAGTGAGTCAGTTTCCAGTGGCAGCCAAAAATCCCCACGGCATAAAACCCCCTCCACAGTATTTCACAGATGAGGTGGTGTGCCGTGGATGTTGGGCAGTCCCTTTTGCTCACAACACTTTCCTCCGGCCATCACTCTGTTTAGCTGTCCACAAGGTTCTTTTTCACAAACTGTAACTTGGCCATCTTGTTTTTGGGGCAAAGTAGTGTTTTTGCACCTTGTACCTCTGTAGTCCTGCTGGCAAAGTCTTTGGCAGATGGTAGTGGCTGACACATTCAAGCCTACCTCATGGAGTGTACATAATCTGTTGGACAACCATTTGGGATTTTTCATTGATTATGGTGGGCATTTTTCCACCCTAGAAGTCTTCATTGGCCAACCAGGCAATTTGTGATTGCTGCTTTCCTTCTTTTTAATGGGTGTTCCAGGCTGTTTGGGTAAGCCTAAGGTTTTGGCTATATTTTCAGATTTTTCTCATAATGGCTTCCTCGCTCCCATGTTGACAGACACCAATAACAAACTCCAAACGCAAGTGCAAAGCCTAGAATCAACAGTAAACATTGACAGCTCTCGTATGACTATACACATTCTTTGATAGAACATACCAAACTAATCAGAAACACTTGTAAAGCCAGTTGATCAAATATATTTGGTGCCCTGAAATGCTGCAAACGTGTAAAAAGTGTTTTTAAGTTAACATTTGTGTACAAATACCATCATATAAAAGTTGAGAATCCATACTTTAATCTCATAGTAAGTTTGATTTTAAATCCACATCTTTTGACTACAGAGATGAAAAAAAGAACACTTCACCGTCACAATAATCACCTTGTACCATAGTCATTGTTTACTAAGCAGTAAGTTGCTCATATAATAAGTTGTTTATATAATATTAATTAGATACAAATAATGAAAGTCAGTTAAGATAACACTTACGTAAGTTATCCATACATAGCGATAACATTTTCGATAAAAAATAAAGTAGTAACGTAGGGAAAATAAAAGGTTCTGTCACAGATTTTACACTGGAACTTTCATATGTTCATAGAGATTATTTTTAAAAACACAGTATATTAAAACATTTGCCAAATCAGAGATGTTATATCTTCTATATTCACATTCAACTATACTTATTCATTTTCGCAGTCAAAAAATCAATTTACAAACAAGCAACTCAGTAAAGTTTCAAATTAGTCCACTTAGTTTTGCTATATAATATAGATAAAACACAGTCTAAGAATTATTTGTCAATTAAGCTTTTGGATACAAATGTCAAATATGTCCACAATACTTCTTCCAAAGGGACATTCTTTAGACCTAACTGAGAAATTCCTCAATCCATGGTATTTTTTTGTAGTCCTCTTGTTTCTTATGGAATCACTCGCAAGTTATTCATACAATAGACAAAACATTTACAACATTAACATTTTTTATGATTGTTAAAACAAAAAACCTTTCTCTCTCGACTCTTCACATGTCCCAGTATCTCACACTTTTTTGGGACAATGCCAAAGAGAATGTTCCTTGT